>CAUYSK010058339.1:0-16618 GCA_963575035.1 Avahi laniger
TTACAGACGGGCAGACAGAAAATAAACACGGGCGCAAATCCATAAATGAGGTGCTTTCACACAGTGAAAACGTACTGGAGGACAGAGCAGGACGGCGGGTGAGCAGGAGCGCGGTCCTGCCGGGCAGAGGGAGGACATGAGCATTACTGAGGAAGACCTCTGGGAAAGGACGTGTGAGCTGAAGCTGATGGTGACCCGAGTCAGGCACGGACGTGCAGATGGCAGAGGGCACAGCAAGGACAGAGGCCAGGAGGGAGGAAAACTCTTTGCAAATTCCAGGAAAGGAGGAGGTGCGGCTTCTGCGGGGTAACCAGAATGAAGCGGGGCCAGAAGGGGGCAGAGGCCAACTCGTGCAGAAAAACCGGTGAGAAACAGCCACACAAAAGGGGAGGCCTTTTCCTCATTCTTCAAGGCCACTTGGTATGGGGAACCCGCTCCCCGTCCATCTGCTCCCGTTGCCTCTCCTGCACACACTCAGAAAGTCACCCCGAGCCGGGATGCATTGAAACGGGAAGAGGCCCTGGGGTTGCGTCTCCCTCCCGGCATCTCCACGACACGATCCTCCAGCCTTCCTGGAGAACTGATGTTTTTTCCACCTGCTCTTCAGCTGGGATTCTCTGTGGCTTTGCCTGCGATTTCCTAGTATAAAATCATTTCTTCTCTACTCCACACACAATATTCTACTCATCCTTTAGATGCAATGCCCCTGCCCTTGTGAAATTTACCCTACTCTTCAGAATTAGATTCAGTTTCTGTCTCCACATTGTAGCTTCATGTCTCCTTTATTAGTATCACTGTTCTTACTGTATTCTGCTTGTTGCCCCAGCTAGGTGCCTTTATCTTTGTTCCATCTTAATTATGAATCTAGAAGCCCTGAGACTTCACAGGGCCAAAATCTTTTTCCCTATTTCCTCCAAAAAGCCTCTCTTGAATCCCCAAGCGGGCTGGATCCACAGTGCCCACCTTTGCACCGGCGAGAGATCTTGACAAGCCGTCCCGCGACTGCTAATTCGCTCCTTCCTCCTCCGCTCACTGAGAGCTGAACTCGGGCCTGTGCTTCATTCATATTTACATCCAAGGCCTGGCTGAATTCCTCGCCACAGGTAAATGCTCAGTCAATGAACAGAGGTTAGGCATTTAATAAAACTTTATTGGTTGAATTTAATTTGGAAATTCATTTAAAATTAAGAGGTATTTTTGAATACCCAGTTTGTACAAAAGAACTTTAGTAGGTGCTAAAAGCCAAAAGTAATTTATTATTTTGCTCTCACTTTCTGGAATAGGTTATCATGGTATTATGGTTTCTAAGACTTTTTCCCAAAAAAGTCTTAGAAATAAAAAGATCATTAAGATTTGATTCCCCACCCCAGAAAATGAGATTCAGCCTGAATATAGAGAAGTCTTGTCTGATCTCATGTTTATGCCAACATTGTTTTAAAAAAATAAAATCAGCAATGCTGAAATTACATGTAATTATTACTACATTTCTTCTGAACACTTGCTCAAAACCTTATTGATAAAATGCATTCTCCATATTAGTATTATCATGAACTGTATGATAATTCATAATTTTGTTCAATTAAGTTATTTTACAGATAAATCATGTTAAAATATTATTATTTAGGACATCAAAAAAATTATTGGTTGATTTAATCATATAAAAATGCAATTACTCCAGGTTTATGATGAGAGGTCTGCTGGTGGTTGGCTAAACCTGGAAACAATTTTCAGCTAGAAATGAAATATCAGAGTCGGGGGATGTGGCTAAGTGTTGAATGCAGCTAAGTGTCATTATGACACCTCACAGTGACAGCCTTGATGCATCTGCTCAAGGCTAACAGCGCCGTGGCAGGTAGAAGTGGGTGCATCTGCATCTGTGTATCGCTACCGTGCAATGTGAGTTCGAGGTGCATCTCAGTTTGCCTCAATGTGATTCTTTACACGATACACACTGTTACTCTGCCTGTGCCATCCTGTCTTAAATCATTGGAAATGGTTATTTCTGATGCTTTGGCAAAGGACAGAATATGTGTTTGCTTCCCGTTCTCATTTGTCCTCAAGGAGCTCCGCGTCCATGCTATTGGCCACCTTATGCTTGTGAATTCTTTCGTGCAAGAAGAAGGAGAGGCCCTGCTGGAACTCCAGAGAAGGGCGGTGGGCACTGGGTGCAGAGAGGGATGCCACTTCATCAGCTGGTGGCACTGCCAGTAGTAAGCACGGTCTCTAACTCCTTCCCCCTGCATTTTCCCTCGCAAGATTAGTGATAGATGGGTATCTGTGAACCTGTTTCTATTCTTTAAAACATCCAGCTCATAATGTATAATAAAAATATGTTTATGTTTTCCCTTCATAAGATTAAACTGTTTTCTTCACCTTTCTTTATAGAAAACACATTTCAGACTCAATGAAAAAGGCTTCTCCAATTCCTCTCATAGCTCAAAAAAGCCATATTGAAAACACTGATCCATTTATAATACAATGCACTTCATATAATGTGATATGAATCATATTTTTGTACCAAGTAGAAAGATATTTGACAGTTCGAGATGGATTCCTCAAAGCTGATGTTCAGAAAATTTCTGTAAAAAGAAATACGTTTCCTTAATCACTTCTCTTATAGCTGGGATGTGCTTGCACAGTAAAAATGATAGAGTTGACGAAACTGAAATTTAGCTGGGAGTGCAGTGGGAGCTTGCTTTTGGCATGGGGGGTATTATGGTAATGAGGGGGTTTATTGCATTTTTCTTGCTTTGTGAATCCTTCCTTCTTCTCTGTCATATTTCCCCATGAAATTTGCAAATGGAATTCGATTTCCCTCTCCTGCCACCTCTGTGCACAACTCCATATTTACGTTCACAACTCCTTGAACTTACCTACCTGGAGAAGTAATCACTAAAAACAAATCTCTCTAATAAAAGCATACCTTATATTTCAATCTCTTTTGTTTTTGTTTGTTTGTTTTAACAATAGGTTAGAAGTTTGGTTTATCAAATAACTAAAGTTATATTTCCTGTACAGGAACGTGGCCCAGATTTGGGAACACAAGAGGCCGTATTACGTCAGAGCTGGAGGAGGGGACCGTATAGGTGGATTTTAGCACAATGTCCCTGAGTTCCTGTGACCTTGAGTAAGTCACTATGGATTTCGGCATCAGTGTCTTCAAATCTGAAATGAAAGGCTTGTGTTAGATACACAACATTCTTTCCAGGTGTAAAACTGTAGATTCAAAAGTGAATGCTGAAGCTGGGAAAACAATTTAAGGATTCTGCTAACCTGATCAAGGCATCACCAAGAAACCTACTGATACCAGACTTCCAGCAATGTCGATTTTGAAAATATCCCAGTGGAATGGGAGGACATTAATAAGCCTTGGGAGAATAACACTGTTAGGATGAGAAATCTTTCATGGAAGCAGCTGAGGTAAAGAGGCACTTTTGCAGAACACATTATCATTTAAATTATTTTCCATTCCCGTATCAAAATCACCCATTAAAAAAGTCTCAACAAATCAAAAATTGAGCAAAAGGAGGTAATTGTGAGAATGGCTTCTGACATTTCCTTTTACTCGCACGTGTGTATGCATGCTCTAAGCTTATGATTGAATAGCATGTGTATGAGTGCGCTAAGCTTATGATTGAATACAGATTGCTTTTTTAAAAATGTTTTAATGCCTCAAATATCTTTGTAAAACAGCAACAGAAAACTCCTGAATTTTCTTAGGTGCTTCCCCTGCTTAAAAAACACATATTTTCAAATTCCACTTTTATTACCAGGTAGCTGTTCATGCTAAATATTGTAAAACATATTCTGCACATTTACATTTGTTTCACTGCTGATATTTACCGGTTAAATTCCAAGCAACCAGCCTCCTACCTATTTTTACTCCTAGAAAGTCAGCAAACATAGGTCATTTGGATCAAGGGTCTGACCAAGTTTAGACAAGGACTTAACTGTGAGAATGGCTTGGCTGAATGATTACTCCTATTGTCTTCTCATTTTGCTATGTTAAAATTGTCACTGGGACTATCATCATTCTATAGCAATCACTGATTTTAAAATTTATATGCTGTATCTACTTTCCAGTCCTGCAACGCTTGAAGTTATCCTGAGCTCCAGTCATCATTGCTTTAATCCTGATGATTGATTTCTTTAAATCCCAGATTAGCACGAATTAGGGATTAGAGTGGTAACGGTAAAAGTATAGATGATGCATCATACATTTAAAGAGGCAGTGGAAATTGTAATTTGTTTGAACTTTTGAGTTTCTGTTTTTGTGGAATTTGAAGAGGAATAGCTAAAAGGCAGATCAGATAAATAGGTCTTGCATTTATAAAAAATAAATAATAAAAATATAACTCTTCAGATTGCCCCACTATTATGAGAGAGGGGAAGCTGAGAGACAAAAGGGGAAAAAATGGTTAATCAAGAAGCTCTTGATGACACAGGTTAAAGGAAGAGCCAGAGAACCTTGTTGAGGGAAAATTCAGTGTTTGGAAGGGTTGCGGAAGCCAGTATGAAGCTAACGTCAGATGGCAGCTGAGCACAGCATTCTTGGAGAAAGCACGAGTGCCCAAGTCACCCAATAAACCACTGAGTGTCAACAAATATCCCTGCCAAGCTTCACTGAACTGACCTTTTTTTACATTAATCTATTGGTGTTACTAAGTTTTATTCAGTTAAAAAGACAAACATTAAAAAATAAAATAAACATATAAATGTTACATCTAGCTGTCTAATGAATATATTTTCTTGAATATGTGTTATAATTAATCTGTGTCCCATTTTATTGTCCAGAGATATAAGGTCACAAATCTTTGCATTTTAAAATTAAATGTCTTTGACACCTGCATCCACGCTCTGCAAGAGTGCCTTTCTTCCCCCCTTGATATCTTCCCTGCAGCATAAAAGAACTCAGCCCTGGTCAGTGCTCCTCAGAAGGCAAAAGATCGCAAGCTGCAGTTGCTCTCTCTGCCACAAGGTGCCAGTAGTGAGCCACAAGCCATCATTTTGGGGGCCCTGGTACCATGTCGGTGGGCACAAGATCTTCACCATTGCAAATGTAACTGCTGCGACCTGAGCACTCCCTACAAGAGCCCTCAAGGACGTGCCAATCTTCTGTTACCCTGACTGAAGAAAAGTGCCGTGCAGAGGAAGGACAGCTACACCTTGCAGAAAGAGAACATTTCTTCCAAGAGTGCTTCCATTTAAACAAATTCCCCGGGGGGAGGAAGGCTAGGGGGAGCAACGCTAAAGTGATTAATTAATAACAATTATTATCATACAAAGTTTACTATGTGCTAAAGAACATTTAGCACAATTTACATATAGTCATTTCACTCACTGCACAGGTAAGGAAACCAGGGCGAGAGCAGGGCAGTCTGCCTGCAGCCACACTCTGTGTACGAGCGATGGCCCAGTCAAGCCAGCCAGCCTGGCGTTAGTCCTTAGGGGCCGTGCGTTTACTGCGCAGGGCAGTTCTCTCACCTGGTGTAAACGCCTTTCCCCCAGCTGGGTGCTGGCTGGCTGGGGGTAGAGGGTCCTGCTCTCAGATCTCCTGACTGGACCTCAGTGTGGAGGAGTGCCCGCTCACTCTCGGGCCACATCTGGGGTCCTCTCTTGCCAGGTACACGCAAAGGCTTATGTTTTTCCATTCCCTTGCAGTTAAGCAGGCTCACGTGACTGGTTCTCACCGGTGCAGAAGTGACCTTTGTTAGTTGAGGTCAAAGCATTTGCAAGTGGGCATCCTCTAACCCTCTCCTCCCTGCCAAGGCCCTGGAGGTGGTTGTGACTTCTGGGTGCTGCAAAGCCTGGTGGGAGCTGCTCCGCCAGGGAGGCTGAGTGACTGTGAGGAGCTGAGCCCGGCTCCACACAGAATCAGGAGGGACGAGAGAAGTGAATCCTTATCAGGCCGATGGCTGTTAACTTGTTCTGGCTTGGCCTACCTTAATTCACGCAGGTAGCTCCCCGTGCCTGGACCAGACAGCTTGTGGGAACATTCGTGTGCTCTCAGTGAAGCTGAAAGGCCAGGTCCCTGGCTGACTCAGAAAGAAAGGCAGAAGGCATGTCACAGTCATAAACAGGTGGGAACACGAGAAAGCAGGGCTGTGGAAGGGCTAGGCTTGAAGAAACTAAATAAATGGGAAGGCTGTCCTTTGACAAAGGTGGCCAGACAGCTAATACAGTGCTCGGAAACCAGAGCCGAAATCCGACCTGACTGAAGCCAGGTTGCATGTTTGAGGCCTTTGATCTGGTGACTGGGCCATGGCCCCTGGAGTCTCCTGACCACGAGACAGCCCTCTAATCTTCCTTACGCTTGAGAAGGGTCATGCCATGATGCCTACTTATGAATGGTCGACTCAGACAGCAGATAGACTCCAGGCATGGACAAGAGAGCAGGGCTCTCTCTGCACACTGAGCAGGCATAGCATGAGGTCATCCCCCTTCCCCGGTGTGCTCAGATCCAGGGGTTTAGTCTTCATTTTAAAATCATTTGTTAGATTCATTAACATGGGGGGGAAATTACACAAAAAAGATGGAATCATACATATTTTTCTCTGCTTTTTAAAAAACTATCATTTATCTGTAAGACCTCACATATTGGAAAAATTGCATCAGTTTAAGAGTATTGCCTTATATTTATATACCATAATTTCAGAAGCCTATTGATTCACAATTTAATAGTTTCCAGTTTTTTGCTGCAACACGCAATGCTATAAGGAATATCTCTTACGTATTACACTGGTAATATTGTGTAAGGTAAATTAAAAAAATGCATTTCTAGCAGTAAGATTTTTGAGTCAAAATATATGTGCATTTTTATTTTAATAGGCAATGCCAAATTGCCCTCCAGAAATTTTGCACCAACTTACACTCCCATCAACTATTACGAGAGAATCTGTCTCCCCACACGCTTGCTGGTGCCGGGGATCCTTGAGTGTTTTCACTTTTACTTTTCTGATAAGAGAAAAATTCTTATTTCATTGTTGTTATGATTTGCATTCCTTTGGAGGCAGCTGATGCAGAACATCTTTTCATATGCTTATTGGTCATTGTTCTGAAAATGGTAAAGTGCCTGTTTACATCTTTTAATCATTTTTTATCTTAGGTTGTTCATATTTTTTTCTTAATGGCTTTACATATGTTATTTTAAGTTAAGAAAATTAGCCTTTTATCTGCAATTGTGCTGTGATTACAATTTCCCATTTTGTTATTTGTCATTAGTCTTTGAATTTGTTTATATTGTTTTGTGCCATACAAAATATTTGACAGGTAACATAGTATTACCTGTTAGACCATCTAGGTTGGAGTTATAGCTATTTACTAGCACTGTGACCTTGGACAATTTATTTAATTTATTTGTGCCTCAATTCTCTCATCTCAGAATGGGCATAGTACAAGAAACAACTCATACGGTTTGATGTGGATAAGTGAGTTTACACATGTACAACTGTAGTGTAGTGTAAAACTTATGTTATCAAAACTGCAAGGGGGTTTTGGTCTGGGTCCAGTAGCTTACTGTACAAAGATCCAATTACCGAGATAACTAGGATTGCCAAGGAAGACATTTTTAATAGGAAAGACATCTTGTTGCGAGAGCAGGAGAACCTGCCTCCAACCCCTCTCCCCCACTGACAGAGATCATGGGCTTTTTAAAGAGGGGCCAGGTGCCTTGGGGCAGGTCAAGGGGGACAGTGAGTGTCGGCATCAGGAAGTCTGCCGTGGGGCTTTCAGAATCTCAACTCCTTTGTTTTCCAGAAAATCAATCATTTCTGGAAAACAACTCATAGTTAGTTAGGAGAGAAGATTATAAAAGCCATACAGTGGTCATTGAAATTTGCTCATGGAGCCGGTTAAGCTTACAGTAGTTGTTTGTCAGCTCCTACTTTATTCTTCCGTGGTCAACTTTGTCAATGGTTTCCTTTACAGGTTTCAGGTTTTAAATTCTGCTTGGAAATCAGAGAATTTTTAAGATATAAATTCTAAATTTGTCTGAAAAAATAAGTAATAAGAAAAAATAACTATTCTGAGATATATTTAATTCAGGATTTTATCCAAGGCTAATTGTTTAAAAGGCTGAATGCATGTCTGGGGCTGGGCTCTTTGATGTACCGGCAACTTGGAGTGTTTCAGACTTTACACACATAGGAAAGAAAATGCAAAAATTATTCCAAGTCTCAGGTATAGTGACGTATGTGCTGAGACTTACATTCTCTACATTGGGCCTGAAATTTGTAAGGGACCTTCTTGCCCATGAGGTTCTTCTCATGATTGGCCCCAAATAATAGGTGTAAAGGGACTAGTCTATCTTGGAGAGGACTTTGTTATCTTTCCTTCTAAAGGAACAGCGCTTCCTGGTGACATCCTTTCTCTTTCCTGTGCATTCACGTCTTGAATGTGGAAGCCGCACTGTGCCCACAGGGTGTTTTACATACAGCACAACGAAGGACATACATTTCATACCTGTCTTAAGAGCTCTTGAAAAAGCAATACTTGAGTGTAGACACAGTGTAGATCTGTCTGTCAGGGAAATAAGTAAATGCCCCAGTGTTCTGAGTGGACCAATGTCTCAAGAAGAGTAGAATTTGGCTACTTTGCCAGTGGACACGACTCCACCTGCTGGGTAACTGAGGTTGTTAAAGCCCTTCCTATGCAAATGACGACTGGGTTCACGAAAAGGGCAAACCTGAATGTACTGCCAGGGGGCTGCACAGGACCTGCCTTTTGAGTTCTGTGAAAGCGCCAGCCACGGGGAAAGCACAGAGCCCTCCACTCTCCCTCCTTTACCCTGAGTGTTTCTCTCAGTAGCACAGACTAGATAGAAATGGACTCAATTTCTGGCTCCATCATTTCATCTTGAGTTTCCTTTCCTGTAAACATGGGTGCTGATAGGAAACATCCAACATTATTAACAGGATTGAATGACAGAGGTAACACATGTGAATGACATAGCCCGTTGACTACCTGCTAGTGTTTGTATCATTGTTGTCATCATTAATCACTCTCTGCAACATCAAAAAACACAAAATAGATCACATCAGAGATGCAAAAGAAGGAGGTCTCTACGCTCAGAGCATATTTTTAAAAATATTTTAAAAGGGCTGGCTCAAGGTCACAGTAGTCCTACAGGGATTCCACATGCCACTGTTCTGTTCAGGGAAGTCTTAGGGTTCTCCCACAGGGAGGGAGAGGGCAGTGAGGGCTGACTGGAGCTCTGTCTGAACCCTCATGCTGACCTGACCCTCGGCCCCCAGCCCACCCTCCCCTGCAACAGCAAGTCACACCTTGGCTCACCTTCTGCCCTGAGACTGCTATTTTCATTCGTTCAAACAGCACATTTAGTTGGTATTCCTTGGGAGATTTTATAGTGATATAGCAAAAGAATACAAAAATAAAGAGAGCTAGTCCTGCAATCAAATCCCGCCACTTTCGGTTTTTGATTTAGCAAATACGTATCGGATGTGTATTATGTGCTAAGCTCTGCCACTTACTGACTTTGTGATGCTGAGCAAATTAAAGCTTTTACCTGTACATAGAATTATAACAGCTATATTAAATGAGATGATGCATTAGAAAGCCTCTCATGGTGCCTGGAAGAGAGTATGTCAAGCATACTCAAGAATGTCAAGCAGGTGTCATTGACACCATGTACAATGAAATATATAATGATATATTTGAAAGTCCTGTTAACTTAAATAAGTGACTGAAAAAGAGAGTCACACTCAATTGAGTCAATCGAGGTTTATTACGCCGAGATCTGAGAATGTGCCTGGGAAAAGCACAGCCCGCAAAGCATCCCTTGTGGCCTGGGCACTCTGCAGGAGGGTTTGAGAGTTTCCCATCTGAAGGACAAGGGTATACAGAGAGAAAAACAACACAGCAGGAGGGGACGGGTGAGCAGTGAGGCAAATGTGTGCATCCTTGTGAAGTTCTGCTCAGTCAATCTACATGGGATGGGAAGAACATTCAAAACGGGCAGAGGAAATAGGCAATGTTGTGATCTTCTCAGGGTGGGTAGAAGAATGATTGATCCTATGTCTTCCTTGGTTTGCATCTCTGAGATAAACTTGCAATCCACATTCAAGAGCTTATTTAGGCTACAGTTCTAAGGTTATCATTGACATGTAACAGTTTTCTAAGGGCTATCTATGTCTCTTGAAGGCTTTTTTTGAGGCTGTAGGAAATCAGAAATATTTCACCCCAAAATACATTTCTTTGACATATATTGAGATGACTGTGAGCAAACAGGAATTATACAGCAAGACTACCTTTGCGGGGGGCCGGAGTTGGAGGAGAAATTTACATCTGTAGAGAATCTCTGCCAAATGCATCCAGGCCCCTCCCATTCAGTCTGGGGAAGATTTGCTAAGACTCTGACACCCTAAAAGGCCTGAGTAAAAACATTTATCATTTATTTTCCCCAGGGGTGTTATCCTGAGGCTTATCTACAAGCAAGGCCACCTTGCCAACCAGAATTTCTTTCTCTCTCGCACACCCTGTCTACCAAAAACCCCTGCTTCATCATTATCCAAACCCCTCCATTTCTTAAAAGAAATCTGTACCTCACTGGAGAGGGATGGCCATACTTGGGTGATTCAGTTCCCATGCTTGGTTTTCTTTTTTGGCATAATGAGTTTTTGCAGGTCTTGAGACTTTTATTTTTCCTTGACAGTACTTGGTGCTGTGCTGGTCTGTGGTATGTGCTGTTTATGGATCTGCTGAATATTACTGGTTTGTAGCCTCTACATGGCGGGGCCTTCAAAGATGGTGTAAGCCTTATATACAAAGAAATTTCCATTTTAGTATGGCGAGTACTTAGATGTTCTAGCAAATTGTCATTCTCCATTTGCTACCATTCACTCTTCTTAAATAGCACAGCCTTGACAGGATGCATAAGAGAAGGGATTGGTAAGAATATTGGAAAAATGAAATTTGATGGAGGAAGGACAAATGGAAAAGGGGTATTTTTAAAATGACCCTTCCAGGCAGTTATTAAGAGATCCGTATACTTGACTCTCATAAAACCTCCTGAAATGGATAGTATCTCCATTTTCCACAGGAAAAAGTGAAACTTCGACAGGTTGTATACATTGCCCAACATTACCCAGCTAATAAAAGACACCGCTGGCATTTGAAATCAGCTCTGTTAATTTAAAACTCAACAAGGAGGGAAAACCATATTGTCAGGGTGAGAGAAGCTGGTTATGGTTGGGGAAAATAGATGCCTCTGCCTTTAGAGTGCGGTGTTGTAAAGGGGTTTATTTACAGTAGAATCGGGGTTTCCTAGAAGTGTGTCATGCACAAAAATAATTGATGGTAAAAAAAAGTCAATGGTAAAAGAAGTATGCATAGAGGATACTGGACCAAGGAAAGGAGAGTAGAAAGAAGACAGTGTGTGGAGGACCAAGAGACTGGGGGAGAGGAGGTTGAAGATAACTTGGCCACCGAGGATCACTGAATATAAGAAACCTAGTGGGAAGCCACTCTTCCCAGAGCAAACCAGTGTTAGGAGAAGCTGTTATGATGCTAGATTTGTCTGGAAGTCACTGTGGTGTACAAGACACTGAGCTGGAGTCTCAAAGATTTGCTGGAGGATTGGGGCAGGCCCAGCAGGGCTTCCAAGGTGCTGCTGGTGACTGGGGATGGAGGGCCAGGCCAGGGCTGCAGATCCTCACCTGCGGAGAGGCTACAGGAGACCACGGGTGCACTTCACCCTGAAGGCTCTGCAGAGAGCGGAGGCCAGGAGGAGGACCAAGGCAGATTGACATGCAAAACTTCAGACATTTGAAAACATGTCCATACAAAAACCTAAACATAAACGTTTATAGCAGCTTTAATCATGATGCCAGATACTGGATGCAACTAAGGCATCCTTCAATAGGTCAATGAATGAGCAAATTGTGGTACATCACAAAATTAAATATTTTTAGTGATAAAAATAAATAAGCCAGAAAAAGACACAGATGAATCTTAAATGCATATCATAACTGAAAAAAGAAAGTATGAAAAGCTATGTACAGTGCAATGCCAGTAATGCAACATTCTGGAAAAGAAAAAAACTCTAATAGCAGTGAGATACCAAAACTATAGTGATTACCAAGAGTTCAATGGGGAAAGGAAGAGGGTTGATTAGATAGAGCACAGTGAAATTTTTAGGATGGTGAAACGATGACTCTGTATGATACTCTAACAGTGGATACATGACACTATGCATTTGTCAAAACTTACAGAACTTCATAGCAAAAAGAGTGAACCTTAATGTATGCAATCTTTTAAAAGCATTTAGGAGGTAGGGAAATCCCAGAATAGAATGCAGGATGAGACAAACAATCTAACTATATTACAAATGTATGAAACTAGCTCACTGAATGGAAAAAAATATGCCTTCCTGCATAGCTTTGGACATGAATAGAGTCTGTAAGTCTAAAGGCAAAAAAGAACTGCATACAAATACTACACTTTAATAAAGTTATTTGCCATGGGAGCACAGGTTAATAATTATGATCCTGATATATATGTCCAATGGAATTGAACAATGAACACACCTGGTGTTCAGCTCTCACTTTCTTTCTTTTTTGATTTAAATAGACTTTATTGTTACAAGAGGGACCTCACTGAGCAGGACAAATATATGTGGTACCAGGTTTTCAAACGGGGATACCCAGAGGTCATGACTGCAGAAAAGGTGATTAGAATTGAACAACACAATCCAGGGGAAGCTGGCCAGGAGCAGGAGACTTACCAGGATGGGCTGGCAGGTGGGAGGGAGCACAGTGAGGGAGAGGACGCCCCCTCCACTCCTGCTTCTTGTGGGTCTCCAGTGTGACAGGATCCAGTCCCCCGCAGGAGGAAACACACGAACCAGGAGATGAGCCCAATGGCGACATCCATGGTCCCAAGCTGCTCCCGTGGCAGCTTCGAATGGGTCTGGGTGCGGCACCGGGAGCCACCGGGCAGACCGAGTAGACCACAGACAGCGGCTGGCCAGATCCTGAGGTCGGGAAGTCAAAACGGTGGTTCAGAAGTCCCCAGTTCTCACTTTATAATTTTCCCTGATAAAAGGAGCCAGGGCTTCTTGGATAAACGGCTGGTTCTAGTGTTGGATCAGAAAGAATACAGGATCTGGAGCATCTTGCGGGTCCAGAAAGTAGGAACATCACAATAATTCCAGTGATGAGTGTGTGTCAAAGGAACACAGGCGTCAACTGAGGGAGCTTCAGCTGTTCCAAGGTTAGAGCAATTTGAGCATTAGAATAAACGGAATAATTTTGAGATTACAACCCAAAATATAGAATAAAGATCTGTGAGTCTATACTGATAAAAATATTGAATCAATAAATAAGTAGGTAAGAGGAGACAGATCTCTTGTGCAGGAAGATTCCAAATGGTGTACGCAGGTGCTTTGCCCTCAGAGAGGTAGAACCCAGCCAGATGATCAGGGTGGTACCAGTGATTATGACTCACGTGGATAGCATGTTCCTTTAACATGATGTCATAAGGGTGGTTTTTTGCCTCTGTGGTCTTCTTACCCACAACGATTACCGCATTCTAATCAGGAGAAAACATATCAGATGAATCTCACTGAGTGATATTGTATAAAACACTTGATTAGTGTTCTTCAAAACTTCCACGATCATCAAAGCAAGGAAAGTCTGAGAAACTGCCACAGTTTCTCCATCCCCACCGCCGCCCTAAGGAGGGAAATGTAGTATGGAATTGTGAATGGGATCCTGGAACAGAGAAAGGCCACTAGGTGGAAACCGGGGAGCTCTGAGTAAAAGTATGGACTTTAGTTAATAACACTGTGTCCATATCGGTTCACTAATTGTAGCAGATATACAGTACTAAGATAGGAAGCAGTGTGATCCGTGTGAGGCTGGGTGTGGTGTGTATGGGAAGCCTCAGTGCTATCTTTGCAATTTTTCTGTAGATGTAAAGCTGTTCTGGGATAAAAAGTTTATTAAAAAGAAAAACAAGACACTTTAGATAAATTCTGTCCATGTGTTGTGGTGTTTTGAAATTAACCCTTCACTAATTTTTATCAGAGTCACAAAGCCCTGGGAATAGGTTTTTGTTGAATGGAAGAACTGTCTTACGAAAGCGTAACCTTTTTATAAGAGAGCGGTGAGCAATATTTCAGCTTCATGGAGTTCTGCCATATTTATTCAGCAAGGGATGATCTGCAAGCACAAATTATTGCCCTTTAAAACACCAAGTTTGCACATATCCACTCACACTGAGGCAGCACAAGAGGGTATGTGTATGCCGCTAGTGCCCAAATTCCATCTTCAGGCTTTCAGGACTTGCTTGATTTCTGTTTGCACTGTTTCTCCTTGAAGAGGGTCAACACAGAATGCAGCCCATGTGTTGCAAAAACACAGACCCAGGAATTATCATGCTGTTTTAGAGAAACTGCAAACACGTGGCTATGACAGGAGTGTACGGTGCAAGAGAAACATGGTAAATTCAGTAACAAAGAAAAGTCAATTCTGTAATGAAATTAATTACTTTTACCTTGAGTTTCCAGCCACTGTCTTCCTCACTTTTAGTAGATAACTTACCTTTTTCTTCACAGAGAAAATACATTATTGAAGAGTAACTTTTAAATCCATTTTCCAGCACATGATGTTGTGAACGTTACATAAGTTTATATGTGTAAAGAAATTAGAATAGTACTGACAAACCATCATCATTAATTTATCATTGCAGATTATAACTGTTACATATTATAATTATTAGTATATGAATAGATATATATGTATATAGGTAGGCATATATATATAACTTTTTACAGGTGCCTCAAATTCAATGTCTAAAAATAAAACTCTCATGTTTCCCTCTGACCCTACTTCTCCAACTACTGTTCTTTCCCCAGTGAACGATGCCATAAGTTCAAAATTCAGAAGCCAAATCAAGCACCACTTTTATTGATTTTACCTTCTCAACATCCCCTGATCTGATGACTTTTCAGAGTGCCCACTGTTACTATTTTGGTTTATTCCCTGTAGACTGTCCTGCTTTCAGTTCTCTCAAATCCGTCATCCCATCATTCCATGCACTGCAGACAAAGCGATCTCTCTGAAACACACATCCTGACTATGTTGCTTTGCTTTTCTTCATGACCAGTCTCCTATCCACTCTCCAGTCTCATCTCTTGTTATACCTCTTTTTAGAGCTGTCCTTCAAGCCCTCCTGAGTTGTTAGTAATTTTCTAAGCAATCTATGTTCTTACTGTGGATATTTCCTTTCTAGAATGTTCTGTCACTTCCACTCCTATGGCTGGCTCATTTTCATCCTTCAGAATTCAGCTCCAGTATTGCCTCCTCTCAGAAGCCTTCTTAACACCTCTGGACTGGGTTGATATCTGGTCCACTGTGCTCCTGCAGGCCACTCTGTGCTTATTTGAAGCACAGTGCTTTTCACACTTTAACTGAGTGGTTCTCGGGCTTTGGTGACCATCAGAGTCACCTGGAGCAGTGGTCTCCAACATTTTTGAAACTGAGGACCAGTTTCATGGAAGATAATTTTTCCGTGGACTGGGTTGGGGGGAGCGATTTCGGGATGATTCATGTGCATTACATTTATTGTGCACTTTATTTCTATTATTATTACATTGTAACATACAATGAAATAATTATACAACTCACGATAATGAAGAATCAGTGGAAGCCCTGAGCTTGCTTTTCTGCAACTAGACGGTTGGTTCATCTGGGAGTGGTGGGAGACAGTGACTGATCTGATAGGAGGCGGAGCTCAGGCAGATGTGAGAAATGGCAGCTGTAAATACAGATGAAGCTTCGCCGACTCCCCCACCGCTGACCTCCTGCTGTGCGGCCCAGTCCTAACAGGCCCCATGGCCCAGGGGTTGGGAACTGCAGACCTGAAGGGTTCATTAAAATACAAATTGGCTCACCCACTCTCAGAGTTTTTGAACCAGTGGTTCTGGGCTGGGACTCAAGAATGTGCTTTTCTAACATGTTCCCAGTTGGTGTGGATGCTGCTATTCTGGCCCAGCTTCTTGGACTCCTGATACTGCTGGCTGAAGCAGTCTGAGTCCCCAGGGCTCAACCTGAATGAGGCATGATGTTTATTTGTCTTGGTGCTGGGTAGAATTAGAAAAAGACTGTGTAGGTGTAAAGTTCTGAGAAAGCCCTGAGTCTGAGGATTCAGATAATTACAATTCTGCTGCACATTAAAGAAGGGAATAATTCTCCCCCAAGGGTAAAGAAATAGTGTGGTCATTTCAATACATAAAGACTCTTTGTCATAACCATTATAAATTATAATAATATACTATTTAGAAAACTGTAATGTGTTCCATAGGTGATCTAGTTTGAAAACTGTGTTTAAGGATATCTCCATTAAGACTCAATTTCCTTATTTGACGGAAGTCATATTAAAACTATGGGTTGGGCCGGGCGCGGTGGCTCACGCCTGTAATCCTAGCACTCTGGGAGGCCGAGGTGGGCGGATCGTTCTAAGCTCAGGAGTTCGAGACCAGCCTGAGCAAGAGCGAGACCCCATCTCTACCAAAAATAGAAAGAAATTAATTGGACAGCTAAAAATATATATAGAAAAAAATTAGCCGGGCATGGTGGCACATGCCTGTAGTCCCAGCTAC
>CAUYSK010058340.1:0-12819 GCA_963575035.1 Avahi laniger
GGTGTCAATGAAGGGATAGGCCAGAAAGCAGAGCCAGGCAGGTCACAGCAGGGCAACTGCTGCTATCACCTCAACCTCTCTGGCACCAGGGACCAGTTTCATGGGAGACAATTTTCCCACTGACCCGGGGAGGAGAGCCGCGGAGCTCCCGTCACAGCTGTCGATACAGCGAAAGCCTTACCCGCCCACCACTCAGCTGCTGCTGTGTGCCCGCACCCGCCCCTCCTAAGCTCCTAAGTTTCATGGAAGGCAACTTTTCTACGGACGGGGTTGGGGGACAGAGCTCTGCGGCCTGATTCCTAACATGCCGCAGCCTGGGGGCTGGGGACATTCAGAGATGACTAGAGGCCTGACCTCCGCAGGCCTGGCGCCTGGCACCTGTCCTCCCGGAGCCAGGAGAGCCTGCTCGTTGCCTGGCGCGCTGGCCATTTTGTGTTTAACGCAGTTTCCCGACTACTATTTCAATCATAGCTGGAGGTAAAGCCTCCATGCGGTGACTCACTTCCCGCAGAAACTTTTAAGTTTAACCAAATCCCATCTGCTATTCCCTTTTACTTAACCACTTCTTATCTACTGGAACTTTCTGTGTCAATAAAGTAGCAGCGAGACAGTACAAGTTTGCATGAATACCACAAACTCCTTTGCCTCGCACTAAAACAAGGCACGCCGGCCTATAAATTTCCAGAGCCGCCTTCGGCTCCTAGGTACATGCAACACCGCTCGCCTGCTGTGCACGGCGCTCCCCCACCGCAGGTGGCTGCGCCTGGTGTCAGGGGCTCGGCTGCACTTTCCATTTCTTCCAGAACTGTCAGGCTGTGTCATTAGGAGTCTGTGACTTAGTGAGGTTCACGTTCTCAAAAATATTTCATCATACCTCTCAATTTTAAGATTAGGATCTTGAAGAAACAAAGAAATCACATCTGCAGTAATCAAAAGACAGAATGTCCAGCAATGCAGTGCGGTTAGGTTCCGGGCTCCTCTCACGCTAAAAACAGCTGAAAATGCCTGAAGTTGGGGGGCAGATGAGCCCCCCAATGGGGACACTTTATGAAATATGGGGATGAGCTGGTATAAATGTAAAGCCCCGCCGGGCAGGGTGGCCGGTATTCGCAGCTACCCAGGAGGCTGAGGGAGGAGCCTGGGCAACACATAAGACCTCGTCTCAATTTTTAAAAATAAAAAACAAAAAAGTAAAGCCTGCTCAGACCATACACTAAAGTGTGCACCCGGGCGCGGGAGCAGAGGCGCCCGCTGGCAGGGAGTCCCGGAGACTACGTCCCTCCAGCAGGAAGGCTGCAGAGGACTGCAGACGCAGAGCAAGGTTTGCCCAAAAGTAAGCCCGCCCCAAGCGGCTGCAGAGAACATTCTCCGGCCCTGACCCTGGTAGTAAGCAGAGAGAAGGAAAAGATGGCCTTGACACGGCTTGTGAAGCCAAACAACCTGGGCGGGATAGAAAACCCTCGGACCACAGGGCCCCAGTGTTTGACGGAAGCAAACCTAAATAATGCCCGAAAGAAACCAACTTCATCCCAAGCTTCAGAGATTTTATGTAGTTAAATTTTAAAGGAAAATAAACAACTCACTGTCAAAATCTAAAAAGGACACTAGGAAACAGGCGCCAAGACGGAAAGCCAAGAAAACTGCAGCTGAATCAGACACACAAAGACTTCAGATATCAACACAATTACACAGAAAATAAAGTAACTTTTTTAATATATTTTAAGAAAAGAAAATTGGAAATATGGGACAAGGACAAGCAGATTTAAAGCCCATGATCCTAGCACTTTGGGAGGCTGAGGCGGGAGGATAGCTCGAGTTTAAGAGTTCAAGACCGGCCTGAGCAAGAGTGAGACCCAGTTTCTACCAAAAATAGAATAAATTAGTCGGGCGCCATGGCGCACACCTGCAGTCCCAGCTACTCCGGAGGCTGAGGCAGGAGGATGCTTGAGCCCAGGAGTCTGGGGCTGCTTGAGCTACGATGATGCCACTGCACTCCAGCCCAGGGAGCAGAGCGAGACTCTGTCTCAAACAAACAAACACTATACAGAATTCTTAAGAAAAAACAACTTAAAATAAAAATGGAAAGACTTCGCAACAGATTAGACATAGCTGAAGAATTAGTGAACTGGGGGATACGTCTGAGGAAACTAACTAGAATATAACCAAGGAGATAAGATGGTGGGAGACACGAAGGAGGGTTAACAGGATGAGCTGGAAGAACACAGTGTGAAGGGCCAATGTCGTGTTCGAGGTTCACAGAGAAGGAACGACCCTCAGGCGACACAGGAATAGATGGGGGCGGTGAAATCATCGCAACTTATGAAAGACCCCAACACCTACATTTTAGAAGCCCAGTGAATCTCAAGCAAAATAAATAAAACAGAATGTACACTGGACGCTACTACGACTGCAGAGCTCTGGGCAAAGAGCAGCTCTCGAAAGCAGACGGGGAGAAGACAGACCGCCCTGGGGAGCAGTTAGACTGACACCCATCTCTGCAGAAGCAAGACTCGGAGCCGAAAGACGGGCAAGTACAGCGTGATGTGTCAGACAACTCCGTCCCGTCAAATACCTTTCTAAAGTGAGAGTAAAATAAAATATATTCAGATGTCGGAAATTCAGAAAGTAAATCCCCCCAAAAGAGCTGTAGCAGCTGAACCTGGGCCACCCTGCCACACGTGGTGAGGTGCTCCGAAGGATCACGACAGGCAAGCACATGACAGGGGGCCGGCCAAGCCAACAAGGGGAGGCTCCCCAGTAGGAAGGATGGGCCCTTTGAGCTTTCGTAGCAATAAACATCGCAATGAATTAAAACCAAACACGTTTCCAACCCTAAGTTCATAATGACACTTTAAAACTTGGTGGCCCCTAATAAACCACACCTTCCAGAATTTCCGCTCTCGGGTGGCCACTCCCACACTGAACCCAGTCTTGGCCACACGACTTCCTTTGACCAATGGGACGTTACCAAGAGTGATGCAAACAGAGGCTTCGTAAGCACTTGCACATGAAGTGCTCTTCCTCTGAGAATGCTCCCTCTAATCCCCAAGCCACCATGTATAAATAAAAAGGTCCCACTACCTGAGGGCCAGAACACCTGGAGAGAGATGCGTGGCCAGGCCACAAGTGTCCCAGCCATCTGGGCCGATGCAGCAGACACGTCCACGAAATCAACTTGGATTACCAGTCTGTCTCTGTCTCTGTCTCTCTCTCTTTCTCTTTCTCTCTCGCCTCCTCTCTTGCCAGGTGATCTCTGCACACACCAGCTCCTGCGTGAGCAGAAGTTGCCCGCAGCCCTCGCCAGAAGCAGATGTTAGCGCCACGCTTCCTGTACAGCCTGCAGAACCACGAGCTAAACAGACATTAGACATTCCTTCACAGCAACACGAATGGACTAAGAGGGATTATGCCGTAAGTTGGCAACCCAGTACTGGACAAGGAATTTGGCAGTAAATTATACGGATAAGTTATAAACCATGTACATATTAAGAAGAATTGGAAAAACAAATAGTAATCCTAAAATCATTTCCTTAGTAAGTTGTATCTTTTTTTTCAAGTTTTAGACAACACAGTGTGTCCCAGAACCATGACCACATATACAGTAACAATGCACCCAAAACGCCCAAACCAACCCTGCAACATAAATCTGAAAATGAAAAGAAAACAAAAGAGAAGAAAAGAAAAGGCCAAGACAGAAGCAAGGGCTCCTCCCCCGTGACCCCAGATGGAGCAAGGAAAAGGGTATAAGACGCATTCCTGATGGCCGCACAGCACCTCTGGGCAGCAGATGGAACGTTCTCTCCCGGGACCCATCAACGCCATGCTGAGGGCTGACCCCGAGAGGCCAGAGCGCCTGCAGCTCACGGTCCCCCATTACACCCTTGGGGCCGGGGGTGCTCTAAAATACAGAATTTTTGTATTTTAGAAAAACAGTAATGGTAAATAAAAAACACACAGATGTTTCTGTTCATAAACCTATGAATAGTCACATTAGTTCGCTTTTTTAAAAAAAAGGTATAAAAAGTCTTATGTCACTTATGCCTGGTTCTGCTGCCAAATGAGTTTTGGCAGCAAATTACAAAAAACTTTTTTTCAGAACTTCTGGATTTCAGATTTCAGATAAGTAAATTTACTATGATCCAGATCTCAATTTTACTTTTTGACCGTTCTTTCTGAAACCCTGGGAAAACCCAAGCAAATACTGATGAAAAAGATGAACGGCTTTTACACATAAAGGGCGTGGATGGCGACAGCAACAACTAACGTTTAATGAGCGCGTGTCACATACGTGACGCCATGTAACGTCTGCGGCAGCCCTTCGAGGCAAAGGTGCCGTGGTCCCCATCTTACAGACGCGTGAACCCAGGTGGACGAGGGAGACGCTGCGCAGGTCCCGCGGCAGGGGGCGCCAGGGGCCTCGCGCTGCCGCTCATCACCCCCACATGCACCGACTGCTCGTGGAGAGCGAAGACATCCTGTTATCCCAGGAGACGGCTCCTGCGCCGCAGCGTTTTATCAAATATCTGAGAGGCCCACGCATCTGAGAAAGTCCAGCATTGATGCATCTGATCTAGAAAGACGCTACTAGACTCAGAGCAATCTCTTCCCATAAGAATTCTTCCTAGAAATGCTAATAAATAGAGTCAAGACTTAAGGTAATTTTCCCCGAATTTGCAGTATAATATAAAATGTCTACAGGCAATAAATAACTCTCATTAGAAAAATGCAAGAGAAAGGTCCCCTCGGCAGCAAAGGCGGTGAGTCTAGCATTGTGACAGGGACACCCGCGGATGCCCCAGTTCCCTGTGCCTCTCGTGGCCTGGCTCCTCCCTCCTGAAGCCACAGCATTTGAGTCCTAACTGGAAGTGCGACTGGCCCCTACACATTCCACCTCCATGTCCCCAGGCTACTTAGCAATGTGATAATTCATTCCCATATTTAGTGCACATTTCATCATATCTGGAGATATCTTGTACTTAGAACCAATTCAGAAGGATTAAAGAAAACCCCAAAGCAAACTCCTTCTCTTCTGGGCACGGTGGCGAGGCTTTAGCTAAGCTCAGTCAGAAAGGAAGGATTCAGCATCGGCCAGCACGGTGCCTTCACCATAGATTGTTATTAATATTAACGGTTTTCTTCAGTATCCATTCCACTCTTTCACAGAATTACGTTATAGAATCCCCATTTTTTATTTGGGTAAAGGGCCACCCAGACATTTCCTCGTCTCCCGGTGAAAGTGCTAAGTGTAATTTTTAAGAAATATCCTTAAAGAGAAAGAGTGGGGTCTTCTTCCCTACTTCGTCCTTCTTGCAAGGTGAAAGGTATGCAATCGCTGGAGCTCCGGCAGCTATCTCAGACAATGAGGTAACCATAAAAACAGAATGTCTGCACAGCAAAGCAAACGTGGAAGGAGCCAGGGGCCCCACTATTCCAGAACACCTAAAAGCTCTGCAATCACTACTTCTGGATAACTTAATGTGAGTGAACAAACTTCAATTTAATTTACACCCCTTATTGTTTCCCCTGCAACTCTCAGCCAAACCTAATCCTCACACCGCGAACATGAAGAGACCTTAACATGACAATCCTGGAGGAAGCAGCCGGGCCACATTTCCTCTCCAGTACCCGAATCTGAGGGAAGACGTCTTCATGTAGTATCTGCTCCATAACGTATTTTGTGGTATCAGCCCTTTTTAAAAAATAAAGATAAATCAACCTACTAACCATTGTATTTTAAAGAGAAGCAAGAGAGTCAACGTATTGTACGTGGAAGTAATTGCTGGAACTCAGCCAAGGGTATTTAATGCGACGGCAGCTACTATGAAATTAAGCCCACAGTTAAGTACTAAACGATGACAATAATTGCCTCCTTCACAATTCCACGGCCATCTCTGTGCACACAGATGTCATGCATACTGCAATTTTTTTCCCTGTTGTTTACACCTGTTTCAGAATAAGAAGACAATTCCATAGCCAAGTGGAATGAAGGTAACTAGGAAGCCTGGTAAGAAAACAGAGATGCTAACACAGGGCCAGGAAAGCACACTGATCCTGGGTCAGCCGCACACTTCCTCCCAGACACAGGAAGCGTCTTCTCTTACCATTCTTCTAAAGATTTTTGAAAACATCCCCTGATAATATTAGCAGGTCCTCTTCTCCACTCATTTCTTAAAGTTCTTTTTAAGGGAGCCCTAACCTCTTCGAAATCACTAGAGCCGTCACCTAGAGCTGCAGTATTCTACGCAGCACACTGACACAGAGGGCAAATAGACACATCAAATGTCAAGAACAGGAGGAAAGAAACCAATAATTAGAGAGTGTTCTGGCAAGAGAAGGAGAAAAGAAACCGATAATTAGACAGCATTCTGATTTAACCAAGATGCCGCGGCAGGAACACACACACACTCATACCATAAATTTGATTATCAGGAAACGTTAGGAGCCTCCTACTGCGCAGGGACCGGGAGGGATGGACAAAGGCCATGCCCAAGCCAGGCAACTCCTGGGCAAGATGAACAGGCTTAGCAGAGATGGGGAGGAGGGCACAGGCCAGAGGGCCCCAGGGACAGGTGGGGAACCCACGAGACACAGTGTCAGAGTGGACAAGCCTAGAGAGCGAGCGGGATGTGGTCTGGACCCTGAAAAATAAAGAAACAGAAAAAAGAAGAGAAATTCGGGAAACAGTATGCAGAAGAGGAAATGTGGCCCCGGCTCCCCTCTCCCCACGGGCCAGGGGTTCTTCGGCCTCGACATGGAGGCAACGGGGGCCACCGAGAGCAGCAAGGACAAGCTCCGTGCAGCCCACTTGCCACCGTGGGGAGGGTCCATGAAGACGCAGCCACATGCACCTGTGGCTGAGCAGAATCTGTTCCCTGGCAGAAGAGAGCCTCGTGGCTGCCTGGAAGGCTTTATGTTTAAGAGCGATCAGAAACGAATGAGAAGAAGGGAGGGAAGGCCAGACTGCCGAGCAGCCAACAAATCCGACAGCTGCTGTGTGCTGCCAGACCAGCACCTGCTCCACAGCACAGGTGCGCGTCCGCTGCTGACTGCAGGTGTGCCCGCAGGCCCTGTCCAGGAGTGGCGGCGACACCTATTACCAAACCCATCACGATTCCTGCCCTCCGAGAGCTCACGGTCTAATGGGGAGAGACATTACATGTAATAAATGCGAAAACCGTACAATGTGTCAGAGGTGACAAGCGCTACAGAGAAAAGAGGGAGCAAACAGAACCAGGTGAAGAAAGCATCAGGCGCTATGCCGAAGTCAGATGCTCGCTGCCAAGTTCCAGGTGGACTAAAGGTTTGAAGGGTCAGAAACAAAAAGATCCAATGGGCAAAACTGGCGAGACAGTGGGTCCTCGGAGTAAAGCCCCAGAGTTCGAGTAAGGGACGGGGACGGACGGGCCCAGACGTGGACGAGGAACCGGCAGGACTTGGTGGCTAAGTGGACAAAGACGAGAGAGGAGGGACAATTTTCAAGTGGTGTTCTACACAGCATGGCCAGAAATGAAGCGGCTGTGAGCAGAAACTGGTGAGGGGAACCTCACAGTGACCAGGCATCGAGGAATCTGGCTCCATCCCCGAGTCGATGTCACTGAGCGAGTACGTCACTGTCCTGGCCTCGGTTCCTCCTCTGCTACGTGAGGGTAACGGCTGTAAATTATTGTTTACATCTGTTGTAGATCCAAAGCTCTCCAGTTTTAGGATGAATTCCACCTAGAAACAACTCTAAAGAGACCTAAGCGAAGTGCCTTAGTCGACTGCTACAAACGCCCACCCGGCCTGAGCAGAATACGACGCAGGGCCCGGAGAGGCATCAGAAACTCAAAGGAAACGTGACAGCTGCAGGGAAGAGGGGAGGGAGGGGAAAAGGAGAGGCAGAGATGGCCACAGAGGGAGCGGCTGGTGCGGGGCCTGCGGTCTGGCAGGCAATACGAGAGCCGCCACCATGCCGGCCTCCCACAGAGCGGTCTGCGGGTCACCGGGCATACGGACGAAACACAACACTGGGCCTTTTGAGAATGAACTGCTGCAGGCAACAGGGAAGAGGCTCGGGGAGTTCAGCAGAAACCACTCAGGCTCCAATGGACAAAGGACGGCACGACCAGCGTTCTGTGACTTCCAGAACCCGTGCAAGGGCAAGAGGAGCGGAATCCGGACTGAGCCCCCAGGGACCTGAAGGCCAGGACCAAGTGGCCTGGGCAGCAGCTGGGAAAACGCCCCCGCCCCGTGCCCAGAGAGCCCCAGAGGCGCCAGCCTTGGGCTGCTCCTGCTGAGCCAGCAGAAAGGCAGCTGGCGCCCCACGTAACTCCGAGGAGCTCGGCCACTGTGTGTCGAGACGGCCTGGCCGTCCAGCTGTGGTGGGAGAAGGCGGCCCCCGGGCAGCGGGACGGCTGCTGGCGCTCACCCACGCGCCTCTTTCCCTTATCGGTGTTCCACTTGTCCTTTACCAAATACTGGACAGGGAATGAAATTTGACATTTAAAACAGTTGTTCTTCTCTGGAATCTTGAAAATGACATTTTCACACTTGGACCCCAGTGCGGAGGAGTCAGTGTCCTCAAACAGAGCTCCAGCAGGACCGCGCGGCCCACGATCCCCCAGGCAGCCGCTCTGCCTCACGCAGCACGGAAACAAAAGGTCTAGGAAATAAGCAGCGAGAAACAAAGACTGCGGGCAGCTAGGCGGGAAAGAAATACGAACAGGAGAGGAAGCACCAATCTTCACTTTCTCTCTTCCAAAATAAATGGGGAGGGTCTATGAAACTTCTTACAAACCTTTAAACCATAAGCAGAGAAGCGCCTTACGACACCTGTGACCTGTGTGACCGCCTTTCATCTGCGGGACACCCAGGTGAGCGAGCGTGGTGGGGGCATCTTTTCCGACACTGCTCATTGTTTTATTTTGCCATCCGCTTGTGCGGAAATCCTTTCTCCAGTAGCCTGCGGGACAGCCACGGCCAGCTCTGCCTGGGAGAACGAGCCTGTGCCGCGTGGACACAGCGTGACCTAGCGCGACCTTTCTGCGGAGAGGAGGGTCTGCTCTGTGGCGTTAGGTGATACTCAGAATCTGGTCTTCACAGCTTGTGAACAGGATGGAAACGGAGCTGCGTGCTTTGCATAGGCCAGTGGTCAGCAGAAACGGGAGGAGGTGGTAAGACCGTGGACGTCATCGGTGCAGCCTCGTAGCCACTCTGCTTGACAAGCGGGGGTCGGCAGACGTCAACAGGACAGTTTGTCTAGGGCGGCCCAGCCTACCTGCCCCTACCCCTCGGCCCTGCCACACCAAGGGAAACGCAAGAAGCTGTCCTATTACTGCAGCACTTGAAATCTGCATTGCAAAACAGAGCAGGTGAAATGTCCTGCTCCAAACCAGATGTTTTCTCTGTGTGATTTCCCTGTCGTATGTCGGCATAAATCTCCTGGTTCCAGATTTCCATCCGAAGGTCGCTCTGCCCACGGCATTTTTGTTATTGGCAAAATGGCAGATCCTTGAGGATTTTCCCATTAAAATGACTTTGCAAAAAGGTTAAGTTGTTTCAGAATGTCGGCCCTCTGGTGGGAATCGAATGGGTGAACTGGTTTGTGTGCGTCACCACAATCACAATTACACTGCTCATCTCACTAAAATCTTGCCAATCGCCTCCATCATCCGGAGCCCAAACTGCAACTGCTGTAAAGCAAATGCGGGAGCCTCCATGTCTGTCCCATGACACTGCCTCCCTGGTCAACGACCTGCTCTTGGCCCCACGAGACCCAGCTAAACAAAGGTCATGGGCACAGGACACAGCTGCAGACAGAGACGGGCTTGCTCTCAGCTCCGACTCTCACATGACGTCTTTAAAATGGGAAGATGAATTGTTCAATTTTAACTAAGCTCTGGGCATCTTGAGAAATAAACTTTGAAAGTGCTGTGTGCAGGAAAAAGGACAACGTGCAATGCATCTGTCGGGGGGAAGGTGACCTAGTCCCTACTGAACGTCTGTTGAAATATCTCTTCCTGTTCAAGCAGGACATGATGCAGTCAGCCCTGCAGCCTGCTCCTCCTGTCCTGGCGTGTCGCCACCCCGCCCACCTGGCCTCCCCTCGCCCCCAGCTCAGACATCCCCAACTCCGTGGAGCTTCCCCAGCTGCTCCGCCTCCTGCCTCTTCGAGCCCAGCAGCTCCCAAGGCGCCGCCTCATCTCCCTGCACACCCGAGGGAGGCCCCTGGGAGGGCGGAGCAGAGCCCTGAGCAGCGCTGCCGCGCAGGGCAACGCACCTGGAGAGGACGACACCTCCCTTCCTGCTGCTGAGAAAACCTGTGCGCTCGCGAAGCAGGGCCCTGACCACACGGAAGGCACTCAACCAATGTCAACGAGGGAGCTGCTGGCTCGCCCAGAGCCTTCTCTGGGGATACGGTGGTGGCCGCTCAACCAGGTGATCAGGGAACACAACGGAAATTCTGTGTGGCTTCTGGTCGAGAGACCGTGTCTTCACGTTCACCGACTGCACTCCCCGCTGCATGACACTTGTCTGGGCTCGGCACCCCTGCTCCTCAGCGTGATCTCCACCTGTCTGTCTCCCCAGCAGACCCCCACTCCACACTGGCCAGGACTGTATTTGGGTTTGCTCGCAAAGGCTGAAGCACAGTATAATCCCAATAAACCTCTGCTGAATGAATGAATGAATGAATGTCTACTTTCCCTATCAGACTCAGTTCTTTGCCAACAGGAGCATCTCTCATGTTTCTGTCCACAGCGCCAGCAAGTGCCACGTGGCCAGCACACCACCAAGAAGGCGCCGCTGCACCCGACCAGGAGAAATGATTCTCATCCTTTTGCCCTTCCTCTATTTCAGCCAGGGCTATGATGAGATGCAGGACACCTCACTTATACTGATTATCCTGAGGACAACAGCAATTCGTCGAATTATCGTGGAACCCCAAATTCAGGCTCAGGCACCTGATGTGCAGTTAAAGCCAAGCACTGTGATGCAGGTGCTCGGAGGTAGAGAAAGGTTCGTTGATTTGGCCAGAACAAGCGGCAGGAGAGAAAACTCCAGCTTTGACGCAGGTGGTGGGTTACGGCGGGGGGGTCTGTGTGGTTTTAGTCTCAGACGACACCTTGAGTAACCAGACTTCTGGGTGTCAGTAGCTAGTCGCGACTTTTTAGGGGCATTCATTCTTTCTGTAAAATAAACCCATAGGTTTTCTTTGTGACCCTAGATTATTCTCTTCTCACTTGATGAAGGAACAGTGCATCAACATTTAATAATCATAAAAACAAGGGCTGTTAAACAGGAAACAGTTAACAAGCCAACAACCAGGGCCTAGTCCAATCTTACATTATTTCCATGATTACAAATGTCCGGGTACTAAACCCTCGAGGGGCCCAGCCAACCATCCCCGCTGGAACCTCTAACTCCATGTCTCCAGCAGGCAAGAAGGAGGGAGAGGGAACAAGAATCCTCCCAAACTCGTTGCGAGGGAAAAGAATAAATAATAAAAATAATTTATTTTGGCAAATCAACTTTGGAGAGAAGCAGTATTTTAGGTAATATCAAATGGCAAGATTTTGTACTATTTCATATTGAAAGATATAGAAAACGCAGCTCTTCTCAAGAGAGTCACTAAAAATAAAAAGTACGTCCCTCCTCCTCGCCCCACAAGCCCCAGCCGGGGCGGTAAGCACAGGAGGACAGATGCGGAATGCGTGGGGACGGGCGGAAAGCAAACGAATGGCTCTGAGGGTAACAGGACAAGCAAGACTTCTTCCATATCCCCACAAAGATTTTCCTCAAGGTTCTAATATTCTATATCATTTTTAAAGGAAAAATTCTCTAAAATAAACGCGAAGCATGGCCAGGATGCACCCCAGTAATTAGGCAGTGTGCGCAATTAGCCTCCAGGCCCCGCCTGCCCCTCCCGAAGCTTCTGCCTTTGATGTGGAGACCCCGCAAAGCACCTAATCAGGACGGGAGGCCGCAGATCAGGAGCCTCTGCTCCCTCAGCAGCAGAAATAAAAAATAGGCAGTGCTGTCACTGCCTTGAATGTTTCAGTGATTGTCTTTCAAATATTGTCACAGACAGAGGAAAAGAGGGAGAAATGGGGGTGGATACAAAGGACAGAAGGAGGGAGAAAAATCTAGGTGTCCACAGCCAGGGATGATTACTCCTTTTGAGGAGTAATGCGGATTAAAACTATATCAGTACTCTGGACATAAAATTTATAAAAGCATATTTCACCTTGTAAGAAAAATTCCAGGCCCTTCTGAAGCAAATGAACACTATAACTTTATTTCAGGCATTTTCCAGTTAACAACCCACATTATTATAAATGTTCCATCTTCCGATCAAGCAAACTTCCAACAGCCATGACTCCTTTGGAGACCAGGCTCTGCTCCCTTTCTCTTCTCTTCATGAACCAGCAATTGCCAAACCTGCCAAGGTCAAGGACTCTGAGAACCCCCAAGTGCTTCTTGAGACCAGCAGGGACAGGGAGGGGAGGGAAGAGAAGAGGGGAAAGGAGGGGAGGAGAGGGGAGGGAGAAGCAGCTGGAACACCCCAGCGCCTGAAGCAGAAAATCAATCCTGGGTGTAAAAATGATTTTCTCCGGGGCGGGGCGCAGTGGCTCACGCCTGTAATCCTAGCTCTCTGGGAGGCCGAGGCAGGCGGATTGTTTGAGCTCAGGAGTTCTAAACCAGCCTGAGCAAGAGCGAGACCCCATCTCTACCCAAAAATAGAAAGAAATTAATTGGACAGCTAAAAATATATCTAGAAAAAAATTAGCCGGGCATGGTGGCTCATGCCTGTAGTCCCAGCTACTTGGGAGGCTGAGGCAG
>CAUYSK010058341.1:0-16564 GCA_963575035.1 Avahi laniger
CACATAACCAACAAAGAACTGGTACCCAGAATTTATAAAGAACTGTCACAAATGCAAATCAAAACCACAATGAGGTGATAACCTAACCCCAGTGAGATTGGCCTCTATCAAAAAATCCCAAAACAACAAATGCTGGCGAGGTTGTGGAGAGACAGGAGCACTCTTACACTGCTGGTGGGACTGCAAATTAGTGTAACCTCTATGGAAAAGAATTTGGAGATACTTCAAAGAGCTAAAAATAGAAATACCATTTGATCCAGCAATAGCACTATTAGGCATCTACCCAAAAGAGCAAAAGACATTTCTATGATAAAGACATCTGCACCAGAATGTTTAGGGCAGCACAATTCACTGTTGCAAGAATGTGGAAACAACCCAAGTGCCCATCAATACATGAGTGGATTATTAAAATTTGGTATATGTATACAATGGAATATTACTCAATAATAAGAAACAACAGTGATCTAGCACCTCTTATATTTTCCTGGATAGAGCTTGAGCCCATCCTCCGAAGTGAGGTATCACAATTAGAAGAATGGGTTTCACATGTGCTTGCCATCAAATTGGCACTTACTGACCAACACTATGGTGCTCACGCAGTAATAATATTCTCCAGGGATTAGTGGGGGTTGGAGGGGGGTAAACTCACAACTAAAGGATATGGGGAGCATTGTAGCGGGAAGAGCATGCCTCTAATCCTCGCTTGCGTGAGGCAAAGACATAAAATATAACTAAAATGTTTGTACCCTCATAATATCCCGAAATAATAATAAAAAAAGACACCTGGCAGCTTTACAACAGCTCAAGTTCCGTGCAATGCTTAGCGAGGAGGCTGCTGGGAAGGCAGGAAATTGGGTTTTCCTTTTAGCACCAAGGCATCTTTGGGCCCTGGGGAATTCAAACACCCTAACAATTTCACATTTGCACTTGCTGGTGCATCTGCCCACGTGCTTCTCCCAGACACTTGGCACGACTGGCTTCCTTGCTGTCTTTAGGTCTTTTCTGAAGTGTCATTTTCTCGGTGAGGCCTTCCCTGGCCTTCCTGTCTCAACTTTTCACCCCGTCAACATTTCGCCACATCCTTATCACTATTCAGCTAATATATGTTTTACTTATTTATTTTATTTGCTATTTATAACTCCACTAAAATTAGGCTACCGTAAGACAGAGATTCTTTCCAGCTTTATTGACATGATTAACAAGTAAAAATTCTGTATATTTAAGGTGTACAATGTGATGTTTTGATATACATAGTGAAATGATTACTGCAGTCAAGGTAATTAACATATCCATCGCCTCACATAGTTGTCTTTTTGTGTGTATGTGATGAGAAAACTTGAGATCTAGTCTCTTGGTAAACTTCAGCCATACAATACATTATTATTAACTCGAGTCACCATGCTATGCCATTAGGACTCCAGAGCTTTTTCATCTTACATCTGAAAGTATGTACCCTTTAACCCAGCCTTCCCCACTTCTCCCACCCCCAGTCCCTGGTAATCAGCATTTTACTGTCTGTTTCTATGAGTTTGACTTTTTTTGGATTCCACATATAAGTGAGCTCGTGCAGTGTTTGTCTGTCTTTGTCTGGCCTCCTGCACGTAGCATGATGTCTTCCAGGTTCTTTTATGTTGTAGCAAATGACAGGATTTCCTTCTTTTTTTAAAAGGCTGAATAATATTTAAGACTGAAAAATATGTATAATATATATACATAACACATTTTCTTTATTTGTTTAGCCATCAGCGAGCACATAGGTTACTTCCATCCCTTGGCTATTGTGAATAATGCTGCAGTGAACGTGGGAGTGGAGATGTCTTTTCAACACGCTGGTTTCCTTTCCTTTCCTTTTGATCCTGAAAGTGGGATTTCTGGATCAAAAGATAGTTCTATTTTTAATTTTTTGAGGAGTCCCCATACCATTTTCCATAATTTCTGTACTAATTTATATTCCCACTAACAGCATACGAGGGTTTCCTTTTCTCCACATCCTTGCCAGCACTTGTTGTCCTTTGTCTTCTTAGCAACAGACATTCTGACAGGTGTGAGGTACTATCTCATTGTGTTTTTAATTTGCATTTCTCTGATGATTACCAATGTTGAACATTTTTTCATGGTCTCTTAACGTCACTCTCCCAAATGAGGACATTCTGTCCTTTTTAAGTGGGGAAGGGAAGTGGGTAGTGTTAGCACCTCCACTCTGCCCACCTGGAAAGCCAGGCACTTGTTCCGAATGGATAGGGACAGGGTCTGCCCCAGAGGATTCAGCCTCTTCCAGAAATGATGGAAAGGAGTGGAGAACAGAGATCCCATTGGCCATTTGTATGTCTTCCTTGGAAAAATGTCCGTTACAGTCCTTAGCCCATTTTTTAAATTGAGTTATTTGTTTTTTATTACTATTGACCTATATGAGTTACTTACATATCTTGAATATTAACTTCTTATCAGATGTATGGCTTGAAAATATATTTCCCCACTCCCTGGTGTTGTGTATTCATGACACCTTTGTCAAATATTAGTTGACCATATTTCTGGACTCCATTTTGGGTTTATTTATGGGCTTTATTTTGTGTCATTGGTCAATGTATGTTTTTACATCAGTGATACACGGATTTTTGTTGATTGTCTCCTTTGCTGTATAGAAGCTTTTTAGTTGGATGTACTCCCACTTGTTTATTTTTGCTTTTGTTACCTATGTTTTTGGTTTCATATCCAAAAAATCATTGCTGAGACCAATGCTAAGAAGCTCTTCCCCTATGTTTTCTTCTAGGAGTTTTATGGTTTCAGGTCCAATGTTTCACTTTTTAGTCCGTTTTGAGTTGGTTTTGTGTGCGGTGTGAAATAAAGGTCTATTTTCATTCTACACGTGAATATCCAGTTTTCCGACACCGTTTATTGAAAAGACTATCCTTTCCTCATTGTGTATTCATGACACCTTTATCAAATATTAGTTGACCATATTTCTGGACTCCATTTGGGATTTATTTCTGGGCTTTATTTTGTGCCATTGATCAATGTTCTGTTTTTACACCAATGCTATAGTGTTTTGATTACTATATTATTATAGTATAATTTAAAATCAGAAAATGAGATGCCTCTAGTGTTGTCCTTCTTGCTCAAGATTCCTTTAGCTACTCAGGGTCTTTTATGATTTCCTATGAATTTTAGGATTTTTTTTCTATTTCTGTGAAAAAACGCTATCAGAATTTTGATATGATTGAATCTACAGGTAGCTTTGAGTAGTATGAACATTTTAACAATATTGATTCTTCCAATCCATAAACATGAAATATCTTTCCATTGCTTTGTGTCTTCTTAGATTTCTTTCATCAATGTTTTCTAATTTTCAGTGTGCAGATCTTTTACCTCCTTGGCTAAATTTATTACTATGTATTTTAATCTTTTTGATATTATTATAAATGGGATTATTTTTAATTTCTTTTTCAGATAGTTCATTGTTAATGTATAGCAATACAACATTTTTATATGTTGATTTGGTGTCCTACAAATTTAATGAATTCATTTATTAGTTTTAACAGTTTTTTGGTGGAGTCTTTAGGGTTTTCTATATATAAGATCATGTAATCTGTAAACAGAGACAATTTAATTTCTATCTTTCCAATTTGCATGCCTTTTATTTCTTTTTCTCATCTAATTTCTCATCTGGCTAAGACCTCCAGTACTAAGCTGAATAAAAATGTTGAATATGTTTCTAGGAATTTATTCATTTCTTTGAAGTTATCCAATTTGTTGGCATGTAATTGCTCATGGTGGTTCCTTAGGAGCCTTGTATTTCTGTGACATCTGTTGTAACGTCTCCTCTTTCATTTTTGATTTTCTTGGACTGTCTCTCTTTTTTTCTTTTAGCCTAGCTAAAGGTTTGTCAATTTTAAAAAAATCTTTTCAAAAAAACAACTTTTAGTTTTCTTTATCTTTTCTATTATTTTTCTAGTCTCTGTTTTATTGACTTCTGCTCTTATGTTTATTTTCTTTCTTCTGCCAACTTTGGGCTTGGTTTGGTCTTGTTTTTCTAGTTCCTTGAGGTTAGGTTGTTTATTTGAGATCTTTCTTTTTTCTTAATGCAGACATTGATTGCTATAGATTTCCCTCTTAGAACTGCTTTTACCACATCCTGTATGTTTTGTTGTGTTTCCATTTTAGTTTGCCTCAGATATTTTTTATGTGCTTTTTGATTTCTTCTTCAACCCATTGGTTGTTCAGGAGTGTGTTCATTTCCATATATTTTTAATTTTCCAATTTTCCTTCTGTTTTTTATTTCTAGTTTCATAGTATTGTAGTCAGAAAAGATATTTGATATGATTTGTCTTCTTTAATTTGTTAAGACTTGTTCTGTGGACTCCCATATCCTCTGTCCTAGAGAGTGTTGGATGTGTGCTTGAGAAGAATGTGTATTTTTCTGCTGTTGAAGGGAATGTTCTGTAAATGTGTGTTAGATCCATTTGGTGTAAAGGGTAATTTATTCATAGCTTCCATATTTACCTATTTACCTATTATTTGAAAGTGGGATATTGAAGTCCCCAATAATTATTATATTGCTGTCATTTTTTTCCTTCAGATCTGTTAATATATGCTTTGTATTTTTAGGTGCACCAATGTTGGGCACAGATATATTCACAATTGTTATATCTTCTTGATGAATTAACCCTTTTATCATAATATAATGGCCTTCTTTATCTCGTGGTAAAATTTTTAATTTATAATCTATTTTGTCCAATATAAGTATAGCTACCCCACCTTATTTTTGTTCCCATTTCATGGAATATCTTTTTCCATGTCTTCAGTTTCTGGTTCCTTGAGGTTGGGTTGTTTATTTGAGATCTTTCTTTTTTCTTAATGCAGGCATTGATTGCTATAGATTTCCCTCTTAGAACTGCTTTTGCCACATCACATATGTTTTGTTGTGTTTCCATTTTAGTTTGCTGTATTTCTCCCCATATTTGGGAAGCCTATGTTTAAAGCTGAATCGAGTCTCTTGTAGGCAGCACATAATTGGGTATACTTTTTAATTCATTCAGCCACTTGATGTCTTTTGATTGGAAAATTTAATCTATTTATATTTAAAGAAATTGTTGCTAGATAAGGATTTACTCTTTCCATTTTGTTAATTGTTTTCTTGCTGTTTTGCATTTCCTTTGTTCCTTTAGTCCTCACTATCTTCCCTGTGATTTGATGATTTTCTGTAGCAGCTTGTTTTAGATTCCTTTCCCCTTACCTTTAGTGTATCAATTATAGGTTTTTGCTTTTTTGGTTACCATGAGGCTTACATAAATCATCTTATAGTTATAATGGTCTATTTTAAGCTGATAAGAACTTAACTTTGATTGCATATGAAAACTCTACTCTTTCCTTATCCATTTTGTTTTTGATGTCACAATTTATATCTTTTTATATTGTGTATCCATTAAAATTATTGTATCTTTTATTATTTTTTAGTATTTTTGTCCTTTAACCTTCATTCAAAAGATATAAGTATTTTATGCACCACCATTACAGTACTAGAGTAGTCTGAATTTGTCTGTGTACTTAGATTTACCGGTGAGTTTATACTTTCTTGCTGTCACGTTACTAGATAAAATCCTTTTCTTTCAGATTAAAGAACTTCCTTTAGCATTTCTTGCAAGACAGGTAAGTCTGGTATGGATGAACTCTCTTAGCTTTTGTTTGTTTGGGAAAGTATTTGTCTTTCCTTCATTTCTGAAGACAATCTTTGCTAGGCATAGTATTCTTGGTTGGCAGTTTTTTTTTTTTTTTTCCTTTAGCACTTTATCATCTTACTCTCTCCTGGCCTATAAAGTTTGTGCTGAAAAATCTGCTTCTTGTCTTATGGAGTTCCCTGTGTGTAGTATCTTTTCTTTTGCTGCTTTCAAAATTGTCTCTTTGTCTTTGATTTTTGAAAGTTTGATTGCAATGTGTCTAGGTAAAGTCTTGTTTGGGTTCAACCATTTGGGACCTTTAAGCTGTATTTCTCCCCATATTTGGGAAGTTTTCAGCCATTATTTCTTTAAATGAGCCTTATTCCACTTTCTCTCTCTCTTCTCCTTTTGGTACTCCCCTAGTACTTATGTGAGTTTTCTTGGTGATGTACCATAAATCCTATAGAATTTCTTTATTCCTTTTCATTCTTTTTTCTCCTTTGAATAGATAATTTTAAAGACCTCTTTTCTAGCTTTAAGAATCTTTCTTCTGTTTGATCAAGTCAGCTGTTGATGTTGTCTATTGCAGTTTTCATTTCATTCATTATATTTTTCAATTAAAGAATTTTCGTGTTTTTAAAAAATTAAAAAATTATTACTTCGATCTCTGTTAAACTTCTGCCTTTTATTCATTATTGTCCTGATTTCATTGAGAAAGAAGCTCTGATATGGTTTTATCTACTTGATTCACCTCTATATCCTCAGCATCAATTGCTTGCTGGAAATGTAGTGGTAGCTCTAAGTATTTGACAATGAATGAATACATACATATTTTTTTTTCCAGTGCATTGTCTACCTAGATCTTTTGTGTTTTTTGTTTGGTATCCCCATTAAAATTTTTTCTGTCATAAAGATAGTACATGTTAAAAGATAGTAAAAAAAAAATCAGAAAAAATCCAAAAATCACAAAGAAAAATATTACTGTAATACTAACTTTGAATAGAAATCAATGTTAAATTTTGTTTTATTTCTTAGAATTTTTTCTTTTATGCATAAGTATTTTTTTTATTTCAGGGTATTATGGGGGTACAAACATTTTGGTTACATGTTATGACTTTGCCTCACCCAAACCATGATTTTAGGTGTGCCCTTTCACCTCTACAATGCTCACCGCATCAATTAGTTGTGAGTTTACCCATCCCAACCCCCCAATCCCTAAAGAATATACTGCCATGTGAGCACCAGAGTGTTGATCAGTTAGTGCCAATTTGATGGTGAGAACGTGTGGTGCCTATTCTTCCATTCTTGAGATATCTCACTTCAGACAATGGGCTCAAGCTCTATCCAGGAAACTATAAGAGGTGCTAGATCACCATCGTTTTTTATAATTGAGTAGTATTCCATTGTATACATATACCATATTTTATTAATCCACTCATGGATTGATGGGCATTTGGGTTGTTTCCATGAATGTGAAACTGTGCTGCATAATGAACACATTTTAAAAATAAAAATAATAAAATGTGTTCATTATGCAGTAAAGTTTCACATTCAATTTTTCAAGTTTCCATTATGATTGATGTGTATTTTCTATGTAATAACAATTTTTACATAAAATTTTTAGTGATTCCAAAATATTACATTAAATGAGCTTACTTTATTTTACTTAGTTTTTATTGTTGCTTCATTGTGTTATTTCCATTTTATTTGCCATATAATGTTGTGATGAACAACCTAGTGCATATCACTGTCCCTATTTTCCAGATAATTTTCTTGAACTAGATTTTCTAAAGTAGAAAAAATTTATGAGCAGTTTTAAGGTATTAACATTCTTTCAACTTTAAGACTCTCTTTGGAGAGATGTGGGGGTGGCTAAAATTCAGCTTCAACAAATAGTTCCATTTCAAAATGCATTTATAAATTTGTATTCTCTTTGCTTCAACTGCTTCGTGAGATGTTTTAATTTCCATTTGTGTACTCTGTTGAAGATGGCCACTTGATATTATGGAAGGAAACAGGCTCTTGACTGAGTTGTATTTTCAGTTCTGGCTCAGTCACTTGTTGCTGAAAGATCTTGGACAAGGTATTCAACTTTTGAGCCTAATTTTCTACACTCATCAATTGTTTATAATTATAACTAGTTTATTGTAAGGGTTAAATGAGATGGGATTCATATAGCCCCTTACACAGAGACTGGCAAATAGTACATGCTCAATAAATGGAAATGGGCCTGTTTGTTATGACAGAAAGGTCCGTTCGCCATTCTGTGGCTAATGGACTCTTACTCTGTAAACCTATATCTTGCTCCTGCTCTGTAAATCTATCTTGCCCTTTCTCAATAAAATTTGTTTCATGCTTTAAAAAATGGAAATGGACATCACTACTATTTTAAACTCTTGAAGACTAGAATTATCCCAAGCATTCACTACATCCATAAATAATAATTGGACTACTGTTTATTCCTCTCTATTTAAATAGCAAAGGAACAGTTATCATCTCTTTTGCTTCCTTGGATATAGAGTATTCCTCTTCTGTTACCTGATTTATTATACTTTCTATGTCTGTTTCTTTCTGCAAGACCATGCTTTTCAGTAATAGCTAGCCCTTCAACCTCTGTGTTTAGATCCTTGTAGTTCTCTTGACTGTTTCATATTTTAGATATAATTTGCTTTGGTGAATTTCTGAATTTTTCTCAATATTTCCCTAAACCTCTCTATAACTCGTTCACTTTATTTTGACTGCATTTCTCTGTGTTGGAGAAGTGGCTGGCACATGTACCCTTGTCAACTGGCATCTGTGTGTGTGTGTGTGTGTGTGTGTGTGTGTGTGTGTGTTTTCACTGTGTGCTGGCTGCCTGGACCAACTCTGTATTACAGAGAGATAATAGCACTTTGTGTATCAACCAGAGATGTTTATCACAGCATTCTTTACAAAAGTGAAAGATGGTTAACAACCTAAATAGTAAACATAAGTGGAAAGACTCAGTAAATTGTGACACTTCCTTATGATGGCGTTTTTTTATTTCAAAATATTAAGGGGGTGCAAATATTTTTGGTTACATGGATCACTTTTGTAATGCTTGGGTCATGGCTATGCATGCCTATCACCCAAACAGTAGTCATGGTACCCATTAGATAAGTTTTTGCCCCTTCCTTCCTCCCCCCTTCCCTATGCTTGATTTCCACTAAGTTTTACTTCCCTCTGTGCACGTGTGTGCTCATCAGTTAGTTCCAATTTAATGGTGAGTACATGTGGTGTTTGTTTTTCCATTCTTGAGATACTTCACTTAGGAGAATGGTCTCCAGTTCCATCCATATCATTTCAAAAAGGTACTAATTCATCATTTTATGGTTGAGTAGTACTCCATGGTATACATATTCCACATTTTATTAATCTACTCATGGACTGATGGGCACTTGAGTTAATTCTACATATTTGCAATTGTGAATTGTGCTACAATAAACATTCAAGTGCAGGTGTCTTTTTGATAGAAAGACTTCTTTTCCTTTGAGTAGATACCCAGTAATGGGATTGCTGGATTGAATGGTAGATCTACTTTTAGTTCTTTCGGGAGTCTCCACACTGTTTTCCACACAGGTTGTACTAATTTGCAGTCCCATCAACAGTGTATAAGTGTCTATTTATCTCTGCATCCACACCAACATCTACTATTTTTGGACTTTTAAATAAAAGCCATTCTACCAGGGGAAAAGTAATATCTCATTGTGGTTTTAATTTGCATTTCCCTGATGATTAATGACGTTGAGCATTTTTTCATGTTTATTGGCCATTTGTCTATCTTATTTTGAAAAGCTGCTGTTTATGTCTTTTTCCCACTTTTTAATGGGATTATTTGTTTATTTCCTTGCTGATTTTCTTGAGTTCTTTGTGGATTCTGGTTATTAGCCCTTTATAAGATGTATAGCTGTGAACATTTTCTCCCATTCTGTAGGTTGTCTATTTGCTCTGTTGATTGTTTCCTTAGCTAATGGAATACTTTGAAGGCATAAAAAATGATGTTTATGAAGAGTTTTTAATGGTATGAAAAAAATTATAATAAAAATTATATTTATGGCAGGATTCTGAGGATGAAAAGAAAATAAGAGCCTCAAAATGCTAGAAAGAGATATGCTGACAGAAGCTGGCTCTTGTTGGAAGATGTTAAGGTTTTTATTTTTTATTCCTTTCCATATTTTTGTTTTCTTTTCAAATTTTTCTATACTGAGAAAAAAGTACTTTCTTTGTTGGAAAAATAACTTCTGTAAAAAATAGAGGAAAGCAAATCTTTAAGATGGACTTTGTACACTTCCTTCTACAGTTTCATAAATTAAAATTATCATGTTAAACCCTGTGTCAAGAAAGAATCTTTTTTTAAAGACAGCCTACACCAGAGGAGACACTAAAATGCAGAAGCTCCTATGTATTGAAGGACTCTGTGTGCCACTCTCCTGTCACTATGTAATGTTTTAGCAAGGGCCTATGGCATGATTTATGACAGTAAAAGTGTTGAGAGAAGCACAAATCAGTTCCCAAGTCATTATCTGTGCTTTAGCTCAGCATTTTCTAGAATATACTCTGAGTGACATTAATTCTCTAGATTGTCCACGAACAAATGTCTCTGTGATCAAATTAACTTAGGGAAATCCTGCAGTATGGTGTACTGGCTTAGGGCATGGGCTGGAAGCTACTTTGATTAGATTCCTGACTCTCGCAATTACTAGTAGGGAAAATTTACTTAAACTTTCTATGCCTCTGTTTCCTTGTATATAAAATGGAAAATACGTTGTTTGATGGTATCAATAAAAAATGAGATAATAATATAAAATGTCTAGCCCACAAGTTATCTGAGCTAATTGTTTCTATACTGTGTCCTCCTCTCAAAGTAGCATAGATTTGATAAGAGAGGATATTAAAGATTCTGATAAATCATGCAACAAGGAAATAGGTTTAACTTTATTTAAGGAACATGTCACAAACATTTCACTGTGGGGTGCTATATCAGTGATCTTTCATGGACCTGGTGTTCTGGAGAATACACATTGGAAGCAGGCTCTGAATGGTTCTATAGAAGCACACTGTAAAGTGCAAGTGAGCTTTCCATCATGTTCCAAACAAACACCAACAGGACAATAGCAAAAATGGCAAAGTAAGGAACTCTGAAATTCTACCCTTCCATAAAAGCAATGAAAAAAATTGATGAAATATGCCAGAAATAACTTTTTTCAACTGTGGGAATTAACTAAAGGCTTGGACATCCCAAGGAGGCACTTATTTAGAAAAAGCAGCTGAGCCTTGTCAGGAACAGTGAGCCTTGTGATATTACTTGCCCAGTCTCATTCCTCACTTCCTAGCACATCAATAGCTTTGAAAGTAACAGTTCACATTCCTTGTGCCAGAGAGAGAAAAATAGACCTTATTCATACACAATTGTAATTATTTTGTATGTATGTTGGCTCCCTGGAAGAAGACTGGTTAAAAACGCTTATCTTCACTTCACCTGACTTGAAACTTGCCCATTGCTACCTGGGAGGAGAAAGAAGCATTTATAAAAAAAATTTACAGGAAAATATTTCAGTTACTGCTGCAGGAAGTGATATATAGTAGTTTGTGCAATCAGTAGATTAAAACATTCTAGAAGAGAGACTGGGGAATGAGATGCTTAGGGGAATAGGGTTTGAAAAGCTCCTGCCTATTCTTTGGGAGCTATAGGGCCATATGCATGCCCAAGGCTGTACACATACTTAAGAAAGACTTGAGAAAGCCATAAACTCTCATCTCTGGCTAACCTTGAGGGTCTGTGCCAGTAGGAAGTGAAGGCTAAGGCAGAGCTGTCAACTGTCTGTCTCAGTGTTGAAGATCTACTCCAACACAGATACAAAACCCTTCTGCAAAGACTAGATTTTTTTTTTTATTCCAAGAGTGTAAGTAAATCTCTTCCCAGTTATTAGATTACCACTAAACTAGTGGGATAGAGAATTCAGTGTCCACACATAACAAAGAATAGACTTTATAGAAATAGTTCAGAAAAGTCACTAAACAAACAAACAATTACTACAATAAACAACAACAATAGCAAATCTTAGGAAGAGGAAATAATCTGATTTCCAGACTTTCCAAATAAAAGTATTCAAAATGTCCAATTTCCAACAAAAAATTACTAACATCACAAAGAAATAAGCATAGCATAGAAATAAAATGAATAGAAAATGCATAGGAAAAAAAGTAATAGAAACTGTCCCTGAGGAAGCCAAGAGATTGGACTTTCTAGGCAAGAACTTTAAACTGGGCATTTTAAATATGTTCAGAGAAATAAAGAAAACCAAGTCTGAAAAACTAAAGGAAAGTATGAGAACCATGTCTCACCAAAGAGAGAATATCAATAAAGAAATAGAAATTATAAAAGGAACCAAATAGAAGTTCTGGAGTGGAAAAATACATAACTGAAATGAAAAATTTGCTAGAGGGGCTCAACAGCAGATCTGAGCTGACAAAAGAATCACCAAGTAAAAATAATCACGATGAATTTAGATTATCCAGTCTGAGGAACAGAAAGGAAAAAACAATGAAATTAAAACAGGTCTCAGAGACCTGTGAAGTTCCATCAAGTGTACCAACCACATAATGGAAACCCCAGAAGGAGAGAGGAAATGAAAGGGGGCAGAAGGAATATTTGAAGATATGTCAAAGAAGATATGTCAAATATGTTGAAGATATGGTCAAAAGCATTCTAAATTTGATGAAAAACATTAATATACATATTCAAGAAGCTCAGTGAGCCCCTTGTAAGATCAACTCAAAGGGATCTACACATAGATTAATCAAAATGTCAAAGTTAAACACAGAGAATTTTGAAAGCAGCAGGAGAGAAGTGACTAGTCATGTACGATAAGATTAACAGCTGTTTTCTCATCAGAAACCATGAAGGCCAGAAGGCAATGAGATGAAATATCCAAAGTTCTGAAAAATAAAAAAATGTCAATCAAGAATTCTGTATCTGGAAAGACTATTTTTAAGAGAAATTAAGACATTCTCAGATAAACAAAACTAGCAGACCTACCCTTCCACAGATGTTAAACAGAGTCATTTAGAAATGAAATGTAAAGAAGTATAGAGTAACTCAATCTCTATGAAGAAATAATACCAGTAAAGGTAAATACATAAGTAAATATAAGAGACAGAATAAATATATTTTTTTTGTAATTCTTTCTATTCATATGTATCAAAAAACCTACATAAAGTAGTTATTATGAATCTATGTTGATGCATACATATTGTATAAAGCTGTAATTTTCGATAATAGCATAAAGGGAACAAATGGAGATATATAGCAGCAAAGATTTATATTTGAAATTAAGTTAGTATTAATCCAAACTGGATTATTGCAAATAAAAATGCTAATTATAGTCCCCAGGACAACCACTAAGGAAATAACAAAATATAGTGAGAGAGATGAGAAAATAATTAAAAATGGTACACTAGAAAATACATTTAACAAAAGAAGGAAGTAACAGAGGAACTGAGGAATAAAAAAGGCATAACACATATAGAAAGTAAATAAATGGCAGAAGTAAGTTCTTGCTTATAAGCAATTTCATTAAATATATATAGATTAAGCTCTCCAGTTAAAGGGTCTATATTGACAGACTGCATAAAAAACATGATCCAACTGTCCACTGTCCACAAGAGATGCATTTTAAATTCCAAGACACAAATAGATTGAAAGTAAAAAAAAAATAGAAAAAGATAATCCATGTAAATAGTAAACAAAAGAAAGGTAGAGTGGCTAGACTAATATCAAACATAATAGACTTTAAGACAAAAACTATTATTAGGGAAAAATAAGGACATTATATAATGATAAAAGATCAATCCATCAAGAAGACATAACAACTACAAATATTTACATATCTAACAAGAGAATGCCAAGTTATGTGAAGCAAAAACTAACAGGAATGAAGGTAGAAATAGATCACTGAACAGTAATAGTTGGAGACTTCAATACTCTACTTTCAATAGTGAAAAGAACAACTAGACAGAAGATCAGCAAAGAAATTGAAGACTTTAACAACACTATAAACCAATTAGACCTAATAGACATGTATAGAACAGTACCCCAAACAATGTAGAATACACATTCTTCTCAAGTGCCCATGTAGGCCATATGTTTGACCGCAAAATAGTCTAAATAAGTTTAAAAATATTTACATTATGCAAAACACATCTGTGACCTCAATAGAATAAAATTAAAAATCAATAATAGAAGGAAAGTTGGAAAATTCACAAATGTGTGAAAATTAAAAAACACAGTCCTAAATAACTAAAATTAGAAAATAGTTTGAGGTGAACATAGCATATCCAAACTTATGGGATGCTGTGAGAACAGTGGTCAGTGAGAAATTTATAGCTAAATGCCTACATTAAAAAAAAAGGAATGGGGAGAGAAGATATGAAACACATCATTATACACAAATCAGCACAGCAGATACCCACCACTGTAAAATCATCTAAAAAAGTCTCCAAATTTACAACTCTTACAAAACAATAGAACAAGGGGTAAAACAAAGCAATAAGGGACTACCCAACAGGATGAACAGATCAACATCCCACATATCAATGCTATCAATTAATGTTAACGGGCTGAGTGCTCCCTTAGAAACACATAGGCTGCCTGAATGGATGAAGAAACACAACCCAAGTATCTGCTGTCTCCAGGAAGCACATCTAAACCACAGACATGCACATAGACTCAACATGAAGGGAGGGAAAAAATTGTCCATGCAAATGGAAATCCAAAGAGAGCAGGTGTAGCCATTCTCATATCAGATAAAAGTGACTTTAAGCCAACAAAAGTAAAGAAAGACAAAAGGGATCATTATATTATGGCAAAGGGAAAAATTCAACAAGAAACACAACAATCCTAAATATATATGCGCCCAACACAGGAGCTCCCAGATACACAAAACAAACTTTACTAGAGCTAAGCAAAGAAACAAATAGCACCATTGTAATTGCCGGGGACCTCAGTACCCCACTGTCAGAACTCAACAAATCATCAAAGCAGAAAATAAATAAATAAACAATGGACTTAAACCAAACTCTAAATCAAATGGACCAAACAGACTTTTACAAAACATTTTACCAAAAAACTACAGAATACACATTCTTCTCAGCAGCACATGGGACATTGTCCAAGATTGATCATATCTTAGGCCACAAATTAGGTCTCAACAAATTTAAAACAATCCACATCTTACCATGTACCTTATCAGACCACAATGGAATAAAACTAGAAACCAATCACAAGAGAAACACTCAAACCTACACAAAGTCATGGAAATTAAACAACCTGCTGCTGAAAAATTACTGGGTTAAGAATGAAATTAAGATGGAAATCAAAAAATGCTTTGAACTGAATGACAAAGGGGACACAAGCTATCAAAATCTATGGGACAAAGCAAAAGCATTCCTCAGGTGAAAATCCACACCCTTAAATGTCTACATCAAAAAGACAGAAAGATCAAAAATTAACAACCTAATGTTACACTTTAAGGAGCTAGAAAAGGAAGGACAGACCAAACCCAAAGCCTACAGGAGAAAAGAAATAACAAAGATCAGAGCAGAACTAATGAATTGGAAAACAAAAAATAATACAAGGGGTCAACTAAACAAAAAGCTGGTTCTTTGAAAAGATAAACAAAATTGACAGAGTTCTTACTAGATTAACTCAGAACAGAATAGAAAATACCCAGATAAGCTCAATCAGAAAAGAAAAAGGAGACATTACAAGTGATACTGCAGAAATACAAAACATCATCTATGAATACTATGTAAATCTCTATGTACATAAACTAGAGAACATAGAGGAAATGGACAAATGCCTGGAAACACACAACATCCCAAGACTCAACCAGAAAGAAATAGAAATCCTAAACATACCAATAACAAACAGTTATTGGTATGTTATTGGTATAAAAAACCTCCCAAAAACAACAAAAATCCCTGGACCAGATGGATTAATAGCTGAATTCTATCAGACCTACAAAGAAGATGTGGTATCCGTAATACAGAAATTATTCCATAATATTGAGAAGGAGGGAATCCTCCCCAACTCATTCTATGAAGCCAGTATCAACTTGATACCAAAGCCAGGAAAGAGCACAACGAAAAAGAAAACTACAGACCAATATTCCTTATGAACATAGATGCCAAAATCCTCAATAAAATACTAGCAAACTGAATTCAACAGCACATAATAAAAAAAAAAAATAATCCACCGGGACCAAGTGGGCTTCATCCCAGGGATGCAAGGATGGTTCAACATACATAAATCAATAAATGTGATTCACCACATAATCAAAAGCAAAAACAAAGGCCATATGATGATCTCAGTAAATGCAGAAAAAGCATTTAACAAAATCCAGCACCCTTTCATGATAAAAACCCCCAACAAACTAGGTATAGAAGGAACGTACCTCAAAATTACAAAAGGCATATATGGCAAACCCACAGCCAACATCATACTGAATGGGAAAAAGTTGAAATCATTCCCCCTCAGAGCTGGAACAAGGCAAGGATGCCCATTGTCACCACTTCTATTTAACACAATGCTGGAAGTTTTAGGCAGGGCAATCAGGCAAGAGAAATAAGTAAAGGATATCCAAACTGGGAAAGAGGAGGTCAAACCATCACTCTTTGCTGATGATATGTCCTTGTATCTAAAAATCCCCAGAGATTCCACCAAGAGTTTCCTGGAATTGATAAATAAATTCAGCAAAGTCTCAGGATACAAAATCAGTGTCCATAAATCAATAGTTTTTCTATATAGCAATATCAGTCAAGCAGAGAGTCAAATTAGAGACTCAATACCATTCATAATAGCTATAAACAAAGTAAAATACCTAGGAATATGC
>CAUYSK010058350.1:0-24060 GCA_963575035.1 Avahi laniger
CAGAGCTACTTGAACGGCTGAGCCAGGAGGATTACGTGAGCCTGGGAGTTTGAGGTTGCAGTGAGCTGCGATCATGCTATTGCACTCCAGCCTGGACAAGAGAATGAAGCTCTGCCTCAAAAAAAAGAAAAAAAAGATTGACCAAGTGCTGCCGTGTGGGACGTTTTTCTTTTCTTAACATTGAACTCCCTGGCTGGGTATGATGCCTCACTCCTGTAATCCTAGCACTCTGGGAGGCTGAGGTGGGAGGATCGCTTGAGGTCAGGAGTTCGAGAACAGCCTGAGCAAGAGCAAGACTCCGTCTCTACTAAAAACAGAAAAAAAAATTAGCCAGTCAACTAAAAATAGAAACAAAAAAATTAGCTGGCCATGGTGGCTCATGCCTGTAGTCCCAGCTGCTTGGGAGGCTGAGGCAGGAGGATCACATGAGCCCAAGAGTTTGAGGTTGCTGTGAGCTAGGCTGACACCACAGCACTCACTCTAGCCCAGGCTATGAAATGAGACTCTGTCTCAAAAAAAAAAAAAGATTAGACTTCCCAATTTTGAAATTATGAATAAAGGCCACTTTCTATAGTGGCTCCTTTTCTGTCTGCATATTCAGTTAAAATTGTGGATCTAAAAGCCACATCCTATCCCTGGTATAGTAGGAATGGCTTGCTCCTAGTTCTTCAAAGGTGAGCATAGCCACAGCAAGTTCTCATTTGTGGTCTGTGTTTACCTGTATTATGTCAAGATTTTAAAAATCATGAAAACAAAAGCATTCTTGCCCTTTTTTGTGTCCATGAAGTGGTCATATCAGTGTCATGTTTATATGAGAGGGTATCTCATTCAGTTTTTCAAAGTGGAATTATGTTACTTAAGCACTTATATGATTTTCCCACTGAAAAATATAATTTTCTGCTAGGCTTATTTAATTTAATCTTATTCCTATTGATGTTGTGTCTTTATGAGTTTTGAAACCTGTTGGTTAAAAGAAGGCTTTGACAAGGCGAAGGAATGTAGCTAAGAGAAAAAGCTGTCATCCAAGAGCTTGCACAGAGTTAAACAACCTTGATAAATCTACCATTTTAGAGTATGGTTCCCATACTCACGAGGCTTGTAAGGTCCCACAGTACTCTTACTGATGTATCAGAGTTGACATGGGTTGGGAAGGCTGATATTAAGTGTGCAAGGAGCTGATTTGTCACCCAATTTAGAAATGTGACTAATTTACAAGTCAGTATGATCATTATTTTTTATAGCCAGATCTGTAGTTAAAGCTGCTATTTGTTTTTGTTTGTTTATTTGCTTTTTTAAAGCAAGCTAAGCAGCAAGATTTATTGGGCACAGAAAGCTCCGGAGAGGGCATGGGTCTATCCTCGATAGTGGAGAGGACCAAAGTTGCTGTTCTTTAATTAAAAGTAACTGATGAGCAGGGAAAGAGTCGAAGGAGAGAGTTGTTTGTACAGTTGAGATGTTTAACAGCATCAGACTGTTAATAATTCCTTACCACAGTAGAACCCAGAAATTCCAGGCTGTGTGCCAAGACACACCTCCTGGTCAGTGCTGAGTTTGTGCTAGAGTTTTCCCTAGACTCTTTTTTATAAAGTTTTTCTAGAGATAGGGTCTTGCTCTGTCACCCAGGCTGGAGTGCAGTGGTGCAATCACAGCTCATTTATAGCCTCAAACTCCTGGCCTCAAGCAGTCCTTCCACCTTGGCGTCTCCAAGTGCTAGGATTACAGGTATGAGCCACCACGGCCAGCCGAAACTCTTAATTTTAGTAAATGTGTTCATGTTGAGTCAATCCTTCGATAACTTGGTATGTTATTTTTAGCTTACTTAGTCTGTTGTTTCTAGCCCAAGGGATGTTTACTTTCTTAAAAAATTGATTTTCAATTTTGCCATAAATTCAGATTTACAAAAAGGTTGCAAGAATTCCTGGATACCCTTTACCCTGATTTGCCAAATGTAACCATTTTCCCTCATTTGCTTTCTTTTCCCTTTCACTAAATATTTTTTCCAACCATTTAAGAGTAAGGTACAGACATGATGCTTCTTTACTCTCTAAATATTTCAGTGTTTCCCCCTGCCCCAACAAGGGATTCTCTAATCATGGTGCAATGATCAAAATCAGAAATTTATCATTGACACAAAACTGTTATCTAATTGATGAGAGTGTATGGAGAGTTTGTCAGTTATTCCAATAAAGTCCTTTACAGAAAAATAAATCTAAGATGTTTATTGCATTGTGTTCTCATACTTCTTTAGTCTTCTTTAATCTGGAGCAGTTCCTAAGTGTATGTTTCATGTAATTGACATTTTCCTTTTTTTCTCTCAGACTGGGAATGTAAGTGACATTTTTGAGGAGTCTAAGCCAGTTATTTTTATAGAGTTGACCTCAATTTGAGTTTCTCTCATGTTTTTTTTGTGATGAGTTTTAAGTTGTGCCCTTTTGGCAGAACTACCCCATGAGTGATGCCGAATTTGCAGTGCATTGTATCAGAAGGCAGGAGCTGTTGATTAGTCTAGATGTTCCCAAACTTTTTTGGGTCATTAGTTGGTTTTTTGTTGTAAGGAAGAGATTTCCCTTTTTCATGTATTTGCTTATTCATTTGTTTTTCTTATCAGTGTGGACTCTTGAGTTTTTACTCAGTAGGATTTAATCCTTTGCAATTGTTATTTTCACTTGATTTTTTTTTTTTTTGAGACAGAGTCTTGCTTTGTTCCCTGGTCTACAGTGTAGTGGCATCATCATAGCTTACTGCACCCCACTAATTTTTTTATTTTTTGTAGAGACAGGCTATCGCTCTCATTGGTCAGGCTAACCTCAAACTCCTGATCTCAATTGATCCTCCCGCCTCAACCTCCCAGAGTGCTGGGATTACAAGTGTGAGCCACTGTGCTGGCTATTATTTTCACTTGGTATTTTAAAAATTCATTTTCAATTTATAGACAGCGATATTTGCTCTTTGATCTACAGGTCTATAAATTTTAACACTTAAATAATGTAATTACCACAAAATATAAAATCTATCATACCCCCCCAGAAAATTCCTTCATGCACCTCCCCCCCAAACCCTTTTCCCATCCTTAACTCCTAGTAACTTCTGTTCTGTTCTCTGACTTGTATAGCTTGCTTTTTCCAAAATGTCATGTAAATGAAATCATATAGTATGTAGCCTTTAGAGTCTGATTTCTTTCACTTAGCATGGTACACTTGAGGTTCATCTAAGGTGTTGTATGTATCAAGAGTTGGTTCCTTTTTATTTTTGAGTAATGTTGCATTGTATATATGTACCATAGTTTATCCATTTCTCTGTTGAGGCACATTTGAGTTGTTTCCAGTTCTTGATGATTAGTAGTAAAGCTGCTGTGAACATTTCTGTAGAGGTTTTTTTGTTTGTTTTTAATTTCAGCATATTACAGTAGTACAAATGTTTAGGTTACTTACATTACCTTTGCCCCATCTGAGTCAGAGCTTCAAGCCTGTCCATTCCCCAGATGGTGCGCACCGCACCCGTTAGGTGTGAATATACCCATCCCTTCCCCCCCATTTCCACCTGCCCGACAGCCGATGAATGTTATCATGCTATCATGATAAAGGGCTGAGAACTAGAATCTCTATAGAACTCAGGAAAATCTGCAAGAAAAAATCAACCCCATTAAAAAGTGGGCAAAGGACATGAACAGAAACTTTTCAAAAGAAGACAGTAAATGGCTAATAAACATGAAAAATGCTCAACATCTCTAATCAGAGAAATGCAAATCAAAACCACAATGAGATACCACTTAATCCAGTGAGAATGGCTTTTATCAAAAATCCCAAAACAATAAATGTTGGCATGAATGTGGAGAGATCGGAACACTCATACACTGCTGATGGGATTGCAAACTGGGACAACTTCTGTGGAAAGTGGTATGGAGATACCTCAAAAGAGCTAAAACTAGAACTAACCATTTGATCCAGCAATCCCATTACTGAGCATCTACCCAAAGGAAAAAAAGTCATTCTATAAAAAAGACATCTGCACTCGAATGTTTATAACAGCACAATTCACAATTGCAAAGCTGTGGAAACAACCCAAGTGCCCATCAATACATGAGTGGATTAATAAAATGTGGTATATGTATACCGTGGAGTACTTACTCAGCCACAGAAAGCAATGGTGATCTAGCACCTCTTGTATTATCCTGGATAGAGCTGAAGCCCATTCTACTAAGTGAAGTATCCTAAGAATGGAAAAACAAGCACCACATGTACTCACCATCAAATTGGTATTAATTGATCTGTACAGGTTTTTATTTTACTTAAGTAACTAGGAATGAGATTGTTGGAACCTCTAGTAAGGGTATATGTAACCTTATAAAAAACCTGCCAGATGGTTTTCCAAAGTGGCTTGTGCTGTTGTTCTTTCCCACCAATAATGTATCAGTTTCAGTTACTCTGCATCCTTGTCATCTCTTGGTGGTGTCAGTTTTTTTTTTTTTTAAAAAGCCATCCTAATAGGTGAATGTGGTGTCATTTTGTGATTTTAATTTGCATTTCCCTAGTGGCTAATAATGCTGAGCATCTTTTCGTGTCCTTGCTTATTTATCCATGTATCTTTTTTGGTAAAATGGCTGTTCAAATCTTTCATGTATTTTTAACATTCGAGTTGTGTCTTAGTTTGGGCTGCTATAACAGAATACCATAGACTGGGTGGCTTAAACAACAGAAACTGATTTTTCAAAGTTCTGGAGGCTGAGAAGTCTGAGATCAGGGTGCCAGTATGGTCAGGTTCTGGTGAGGGCCCTCTTCCTGGTTTGCACATGGCTGTCTTCTGGCTGTGTTCTCAGGTGGCAGAGAGCAGAAAGAGAGGAAGCAAGCTCTTTAGTATCTCTTGTCTCTTCATAAGAGCACTAATCCCATCATGAGGGCTACACCCTCATAACCTAATTACCTCTTAAAGGCCCCCTCCTAATGCCATCACATTAGGGATTAGGGTTTCAACATACGAATCAGAGCAGCCGGGGGACATAAACATTCATTCCATAGCAGGTTGGTTGTTTTCTTATTGAGTTAATTTTTTATTTTGATGTTCATGTTTTTTCAGAATCGGCCAGTGGGACCCTTCAATCTGGGTCCTCTATGTCCTTTTAATAGATTCCTCTTCATGTATTGGATCTTGTTCATGGATGCTGATGTAATGTAACTCTTTGGGCAGGTTTTGGATTTCCCTTGTTCAGGCTCCACATATTAATCTACTTGTGGCTTATTTTACTTCATGAAGGACCAATATACTTAAAAATAGGGTAGTCTCAGTTGAGTCATCTGTGATTTAAGGAATCATGAAATGGTTTCATAAAAAATAACACAGATGTCAGGGATATTCATTCTCAGCTTATCGATTCTGTCACATGTTGAAATAACTTAATCACCGGGGTAGTAAGCCTTGATGAAGGCAAGAAATCAGTCTAGATATTTTTTTGTACTTCAAAATAGTGTGATGAGAATATTCAATTTTAGTTCTTTGACTTGATACATTTGGAAAGAACTGCCTTATCTCCTAGGGAAGAGGCGTGATTCAGGGTGCCTTTTGACAAAACAAGATCTCTATAGTAATTAAAAGTTATTTGGAGTAGGTTGGGCAGCCATTGTTTCTGTAGCAATGCTGCTTGTGTTGTTTTATCTGATGGAGATTTTATTTTGTTTTTGGTGGAGTCAGCATTGCAGCAATGCCTGTCACATTTTCCTTCTGACACAGTGTCACATAAATCTGGGTCTTTATAACCTGCTGCATGGCATTGTTGTAAAGTAGTTTGAGACAATGTATGTACTAGCACTAGTTTATAAAGTGCTAAACAAGTAATTCTTGGGAGGCTGTATGATACGAAAATAAAAACATGTTTTGGAGTCTCCTTACCTGTCATTTATTAGCTATGACTTTAACTTTCTGAACATCTATGTCTACATTTTTTAAAAGGGAATAATATTATTCACTACACAGAGTATTGCTGAAATTCTTAACATAGTATGCAACAAATTCTAATCGTTCAATAAATAGTATTTGCTTTTAAAATTTATAACCACAGTTTTAGTGTTTAGTATTTAAACAAGTTGAGAAACGTGTCTTGTTGCATATATATACTTTTAGAGCAGCATAGAGTTTGTTCTAGAAAATGTATATAGTGCAGGGGACTGTAAAGTCATAAACAGAAATTACCCATAGTCCCTTTACAGGGAGATTGTCACTGCTAACATTTTGGAATATTTCTTTTTTAATAGACTATTTTTTAATAGTTTTAGATTTACAGAAAAATCAAGAGAATAGTATAAGGAATTCCCATGTATGCCATACCTAGTTTCCCCCATTAACATTTTATATCGGTATGATACATTTATTACAATTAACAAATTATTGAGCCAATATTGATACATTATTATTAACTAAAGTCCATAGTTTATTCATCTAATGTCCTTTTTTCTTTTCCAAGATCCCATCCAAGGGACCACGTTACTTAGTTGTCATGTTTCCTTATGCTCCTTTTGGCAGTGGCAGTTTCTCACACTTTCCTTTTTTTTGATGACCTTAGTTTTGAGGAGCACTGGTCAGGTATTTTATAGGATGCCCTGCTATTGTACTTTGTTGTTTTTGTCACAATAAAACTGGAGTTATATGTTAATGGGAGGAAGACCACAGAGGCAAAGTGCCATTTTTATGACATTATTTCAAGGGTGCATACGATCAACATGATTTGTCACTGTTGTTGACCTTGATCACTTGACTGTGGTAGTGTTTGCCAGTTACTCTTTTTTTCCTCCTTTCCTTACTCTTTGGAAAGAAGTTACTGTGCACAGCCCACACCTAAGAGGTAGTGAGTTATGCTGCTCCTCCTTGAGGGTGGGATATCTACATAAATTATTTGGAATTCTTCTGCATGGATGATTTGTCTCTTAGTGTTTACTAATTATTTCAGTGATTTATAGCAATATGGATGCATGGATATTTATTTTATACCTTGTGTTATAATCTGATACTATTTTAATTATTTTATTGTTAGACTTGTTCTGGCTTTGGCTGTTGGGAGTTCTTTTCATTGTCTCCTGTGCTCCCTTGACGTACCGCCATTAGTGTGTTTTATGTGCGTGTGTTTGAGGTTTCCTGACATTCTGGTACTACAAGGTGTTGCAGACTCATCTTGTATATTTACTTCCTGAGAATCAGCCATTTTTCCAAGAAGCTCTGGTTTCATTTACTGGAGAATGGTTTTAGAAACCAATATCCAGGTGCCAGTTATGCTTGCTGCTACCGAGGTGTCATTTCATCTAGTTCATCTCAGATGAGTTTTTACTAACCTATATATTTATTACACATATGTTTATAAATATTTCTATATGTAACATCTATATCTACATTAAAATAAACATGAATTCATACTGATATTTTCAATTCTAAGTCATTACTGCATGGATCAGTCTAGCTTCTTCCCTGTGGTTATCTGTAAACTACTGTTCTATTACAACAGTGAAAAACCTGGTTTCTACCGTCTGCCATCCATTTACTTAATTGTTCAGTTCCAGTATGTAAGTATAACAGTTTCAGAATTATGAATCTGTGCCCAATAAAAAACTTTATTAACTACTATGTGCAGTTCCTTTTGTCTTTAGTCTTACAGACTGTACTCATTTCCAGATTTATTTACGTCAGCACATTTTCCTTCCATCCCCTTTGACGAGGCTGTTTCAAATATTGGTAATACAGTTAGTCTTGTCATAGTCTACATTTCTTCCTGGGATTACCTGACCTCCTAAATGATTATTTTAAAAATTTGCATAAGATTCACTTTTTGTGCTATAAATTTCTAGGGTTTTAACAAATGGGTAATGTCTTGTATCCACCATTACAGAATTATACAGAATAATTTTATTGCCCTAAAAATCCCCTGTGCTTCACCTATTCATCCTGAAACCTAAACTCTTAGCAACCACTAACCATTTTATTGTCTCTATAGTTTTTCCTTAGCTCATTTCTTTTTATAGCTAATTATATTCCATAGTATGGATGTACTACAGTTTGTTTATCCATTCACTTACTGAAAGACATCTTAGTTCCTTCCAGCTTTTGGTGATTATGAATAACATTGTTTTAAACATTCATGTGCAGGTTTATCTATGAACATAGATTTTTAAATCAGTTGGATAAACACCTAGAAACATGATTGCTGGATCTTATGGTAAGACTATGTTTAGCTTTGGAGGACACTGCCAAACTGTCTTCCAAAGTGGCTGCACCATTTTGCGTTCCCACCAGCAATGAATGAGAGTTTCTGTTGCTCTGCATCCTTGGCAGCATTTGGTAGTATCAGTTTTTTAGATCTTAGCCATTCTAATAGGTGTGTAGTGGTATATCATTGCTATTTTCATTTGCAATTTCCTGATGACAAATGAAAACAACAACGATAAACCCAAGATGCACATCTTTTCATAAGTTTGCCATCTATATATCTTAGTGAGATGTCTGTTCAGATCTTTGGCCCATTTTTAAATTGGATTGTTTTCTTATTGTTGAGTTTTAAGACTTCTTGTATATTTTGGATGACAATCCTTTATTAGATATGTCTTTTACAATTATTTTCTCCCAATCTGTGTCTTGCTTTTAAATATATATGAAAATAATTATGTAAGTGAATTATTCATATGTATTATATATAATTTATTTATAAATGATTATGTAGAGGTGAGATCATACTGTATATATAGTTTTTGTACCTTTTACTAATTAACATTACTTCATAGGCCTTTTCAAAGCCATTAAAAATTCTTAAACATTTAACAATAAAACAATACTGCACTGGTAGATTACAGAAATAGCCCCAATTCTTCACTCTGTGTCCATCCCTTTATCATATAACTCATGGCAGGATCAGATATTTAAGGCTTTGCAGGTCATAATGGTCTCTATTACGACTACTCAATCTGCTGTTGTAGCGTGAAAGGGCCATAGACAGGATGTAAATGAAAGGGAGTAGCTGTGTTCTAATAAAACTATTTTAAAAAACAGGCGGCAGGCTTGTTGACCCTGATGTAACTTTTTGGTGCCCTTTTACTTTTACTCTGGCCTTTGGGGATTAGAATGAGGTGAAAGTTCTGAGCCTACCTCTCAAGAGGGCTTGCATGTTTCCTCTTGGGCCTTTGTGATAGCTGTGGGAACATGTTTAATTGAGTCTGTTAGATGAAGAGAGAGAGGTGGTGACACAGAGCCACGTTGCCCCAGTCGCCCTGGCTGAAGGCAGCCAACCCTCGGACATGAGCAAGCCCAGCCAGGACCAGCAGAGCTACCTCGCCAACCCCCAACTGACGCCAGATACATGAGCAATAAACTTGTGTACCACTGAGGGTTTATGGTTGATACACAGCATTGTTGTGGTGTTAGACAATTCATAGACTGATATACCAATATTTAATTAACCAGTCTCTGAAGCTGGGCATTTCCAGGTTTTTCGTTCTTTTTTTCCTTATTTTCCTGTAAAATATCTGTCCATATTTCTAATTATTTTCTCAGACTATATACTTAGGAATGAAGTTACTGTGTCAAAGAGCGTATAAGAGTATAAATTTTTTTCCAGAAAGGTTCTATCTACCATGTGATACAGTTTATGAGAGTGTCCTTTTTATAATCTTACAGTTCTTGATGCTTGGCATAGTCTCTCTTTTGCCTTAATGTTTTCTAGGCTCGACATAGGTGAGGACCAATCTATAGTCATCTGTTGAACTTCTGTAGTAGTCACCGTCTATCCTGCTTGGTTAGTTTGTAAGTTTTCTGAGTTATCATTACTATTTTATATGTATTTGTCTTTCTTTCCAAGTACACTATGTATTTCTTTAGGGTAACACAAATATAGTGCAACGCTTAGATCCTCAAATATGAATTGCTTGATAAACGAACCATAGATTGAGGTCTGTGGCTGCCCATCATTTCAGGCAGATGATACATCTCGTAAACAGATGACATAAACTTATGATATTGATAAATACAGTACGGTAATATAAATTTTTCCTTATGATTTTCTTAATAATTTTCTTTTCTGTAGCTTACTTTATTGTAAGAATACAGAATATAATACGTATAACATACAAAATTGACTATTTATGTTATTGGTAAAGCTTCCCAAGTCAACAGTATGTTATTAGTTAGGCTTTGGGGGATTCAAAAGTTATACATGGATTTTCAACTGTGTAGGGTGTGGGCACCCTTTACTCCTATGTTATTCAAGGATCAACTGTACATTTTAAAAAAATTTCTGTTAATCTATTATTTAGGAATAAGAAGTTAAAATAAAAGCATTGCCATGTATAATAGCTAACATTAGAGGAAAAGAAATAATTCTTCCTTCGCTATTGTCCAGTGATTCATTTAAAGAAACTTGAGAAAATATTAACATATTTTATTGAGCAATCTATTCATCATTGACATCTGAGGTATTCTTTAGAGAAAAGTTAATGTGGTAAAAACAGTATATATGTGTTTATTCAGTTCCATCTAATGGAGAGTTCCACAAAAGGACCCATTTTTTTTTCAGTTATTATTGCTGATGTTAGCAAAAGGAAAGAGGAGGATATTAGGTAAGGGAAAAGGTAAGAGAAGATCCTCATTTTCTGTGAGGTTATTATTAGGGAGGTGGCACCTAACACAGGACTAGCAATTTTCAATTTTGGCAATCCAGAAAGACTTCTGTGTTAGATTCATTAGGATTGTTCAGAGCTATGTATGTTCATGATGACATGCTTGTTTGCTGTCAAATGTTTGGGAGTAAGCTGTAGCTCATAAGAGTTGGGAGGAGACTTACCATCTTGGGGGGAATAAAATCATCTGACAGCCCCTAGTTTGGGACTTTAACCTGTTTCATTGATGATAATAACACCAGTGTCCTATACTTTTCTTCATGGTTCTATGATTTGAAAATTTCAAGTGTAAGCAAGAATAAGAGATCTGCTTTAAAAAAATAGAGAATTTTAAAGGTTGTGATATGGCCTTAGTACTTCTTTTAGTATTTTGAAATATTTTATGATGAGATACAATCTAACTGGATGATAGGTCTGATAATATCTTTACCTAATCTAGCACTCCCCACTGACTAAACCTTGGAAGGTTCAGCAGCAAATCTGTGGTATGACACATGGAACCTCATATCATTTTACTCCAAGCATATGAATGAATTTATCAAAAAGGAAGGGAGATAGGTTATGTCACTTTTTTGTATAACTATTTTTTCACATTTTCTTTTGTCTAAGGAATGAGGACACAAAATAAACATAGTTACTTAAAAGACCCACAGACACTATTTAGTCATGTTTGCCATACAGTCACATTTCTTTCTTTTCATATAGCACCATGTGGAAATGTAATTTTACTTTACTTGTGTGTGTGAAAGGAAGTGTAGAAGATAGTGAAATGCATGGGCTCAGGAACCAGATGTCCTCCGTTCTAATCCCAGCTCCTACTTAACAGCCGTGGCCCTCAGGCAAGTGCTTGCCTTCTCTGTGACTCAGTCTCTTCTGTAAAATAGGAATTTCATTGTTTAAAAACGTGGAGTCCAGTTTTTCTGAGATTAATAGAAAAGCAGTATTTTTCAGATGGCCTGATATTAAAGGGCTGGAAGTGCAAAAAGAAAGACAAGTGGGGCTAGAGTGTGAAAAGGAAGACGAAGGGGATGATATCCAGAGGTCTGAAACTGTAGATGCCCCTGAGTTGCAGCCTGTAAGTCAATCTGCTGCTTATGAGGCATTAGAGTCAGGCCTGGACCTGCTGACGAGATGTCACTTAGCCAAAGGGTGCTGCCTCTGCCCCAGCTGCTCATCTGGAGTCACTTCATTCCCATAGCAGCAAGAGTATCTGCCAGCAACTGTCACGCATTTGGAGTCAGAAGCCTTTCTCTTTCTTCAGCCTCCACAGTTTCCTTCAGTGCCTAATAAGAAGCCACCTGGCAAGACAGCCTGGAAATGCAGTTTGATAGCTCCCAGCCGCAGATGTTCAGAGTAGGGTATGGAAGGGTAGGTGAGCTGAAAAACAACAGGTAAATAAGCTGTGGAAAGACTTCATACATATGTGCATATCTTTTATAGTCAGTAACTGTGGGTGTCTCTAGGAGGGAGAATTGGAGCATAGCAGTGGAGGGATGCATTATTTTTACTTCTGGGTTTTTGGGCTTTGTTTTTAAGACTTTTAGATCCATAGACTTGAATTGATTATTCTCAGTTCTTGGCACACTGATTTTGGTCCTTCCAAGTCATCATGCCCATTCCTTTCTCCCATTGTGACCCATGCAATGGATGTCTAACTCCCACACTTCTATATAGATACTTTAAAAGATATATAATGTTATTCATGGGTTAAATTTAAATAAATAGTGTTGTGCTAAAATTTTTACTCTTTATTACTTTTTTATACTGAAAGCGTTAGGTTTTTGAGGTGGATCCATGATGCTGTATATAAATTTGGTTCATTCTTTCTCATTGCATAGTGTTCTACCATATGCATATATCATGTTTTCTCTTACTTATCTTCCTATTTGTGGGCCTCTAAGTTGCCTGAAACTATCTTGCCCAGTGCTGCAATGAACAACCTCATCTCTGTTTTCTTGAGGATTTCTTGAGAGTTTCTGGGATATATATATATATACCCAGTGTGGTAGGCAGCTCCTAGTGATCCTGCCTCATATTCCTGCCTTTGTTGATCTCCTTCCTTTTCTAATTTTTTTTATTTTTTTAAAATACAACACTTTTTATTGGAACAAAAATGGAGGAAGTTTCCTAAGTCTTACATTTCAAATGGGTTAAATGCCTAATAATAATATTTTAACAGATTTTAACAAAAGTGTGAGAATAATGCTTCTGATTCTCAGAAATACTTTTCAAACATTGGTAGTATTTCATCTATTTTAAGAAGCACACTTATTTTTCAAATTCTAACTTTTCTGAGATAAGATGTATTTTACAATCCAATGGTATCTTAACAATTGCTCATACTGGATTGGCTCTAGTGATTCTTTTCTAACAAATAGAATATGGCAAACATGATGAGGTGTCACTTGCAAGATTAGTTTACAAAAAGACAGTGACTTCTGTCTTGCTTGCCACTTCTCATTTTCTCTTTTTGGAGCCCTTGCTCTGGAGCAAGCAAGCCACTATTTTGTGAACTGCTCTACTGACAGGTCCATGTGGCAAGGAATTGATGTCTCAATAGTTGTCGGTTTAGTTAAAATGGCCACCAGGTGGCACCAATGCCTGAAAAGTATTTCTGAGCATCAGAAGCATTATTCTCACACTTATGTTAAAATCTGTTAAAATAAAAAATGTATTGACGGTGTAATTAAGGAGATCATTCTGGTTTCCTACTAAGTAGTCCTCAAGAAACACTTTTTAGGCTCCAGGTTGGATGAAGTGTCTTTCCTCTGTGGTCCTGTAGCTGATAACACTTACTGATTGTTCTATAATTATTTACTTGAGTCTGTTTCTTCCACTGGAGGTAGAGATCAGGACATTTACAGCCTCACTAGGCCCTGACTAGTATGGCTTCTATTTATTTTTCTAGGAAACATTGAGTTATGAGTGAAAGCCAGATTCGGGAAAAGTAAAATGTAAAATGTAGACTTTCTGATTTAAACATATCTTTTAATGCTTATAAAACCTACAGGTCAGGGAAATAATGGTAATAAACATCTCATTGCTTAAGTTTCATATATTGAATTAATAGTGAAAAAATAGCCAACCTTATCTACCTCATTCACGGGACTGACCTACAAATCCCATTTCCTTTTGGGAAACAGGCATAGAGACACTTGTGGCCCTTGAAAAATAAGTTTAGTTATGAGTGAATATATCCAAGGACCATAAATCTAACTTAAAAGCAATAGTCTGGACTCCAAATATGAAACTTTTAGAAAAACATTTATCCTGAATGGCACTAGTGAGACTCAGGTTGTGTCTGCAATCTCTGAGTATACTAGAAAGGTTTCTATCGGTTCTTTCTCTCTTCTTAGAGATGAAATCTTTTCTGTATTTTTGGTCCATTGAGAGGCTCAGCCAAATATCAGACTTTCTTTCCATCCATGGAAAACATATTTCCAGAACCTTCTTACTGCTGTTCACTTGTGAGGAATACTCAGTATGCATTCACTATTCAAGACACTTTTAAAGGTGATCAATACTAGCATTTCCCAAAGTATGATTAGTAAAGCCATAGTCCTTCACGAAACTACCTGTACTTGGGGAAAAAAAGTGTTCTGTCTTTGTTTCTCTTTTGACAGCTTGTGTTATCATATTAAAGATTCTCTGAAACCCCCCTACTGCAGTGGTTCTCAATGGAGCAGTATAACCCCCTAGGGGACATTGTATAAATTTGTGGTAGTTTTTGTTGTTGCACCCATCGTCCAGGAAGCCATGGAAGGATGCTAGGTAGCATGTAGTGCACATCACAGTCACATGAAAGCAAGAGTTGTCCCTCAACCCCTGGACTTTCACTTGTCCCAATAGTCATGTACTTGAAAAATCTGTACATAATTAAGCCTACTGTTAACTCTGTTCTACATCTCAACATAAAGTAGTTGAGATTTTATAATAGATAGTTGAATGTCTTAGGAATACAGTGACTATGTAAATCGAGAGAAGATTATATTAAAAAAATTTTTTTTTAAAGATGGGGTGTCGCCATATAATCCACGCTGGAGTGCAGTGGTTATTCACAGGTGCGATCATGGTGTACTGTAGTCTTTTTTTTTTTTTTTTTTTGAGACAGAGTCTCACTCTGTTTCTCAGGCTAGAGTGCTGTGGCATCAGCCTAGCTCACAGCAACCTCAGACTCCTGGACTCAAGGGATCCTCCTGCCTCAGCCTCCCAAGTAGCTGGGACTACAGGCATGCACCACCATGCCCGGCTAATTTTTTCTATATATATTTTTAGTCGTCTGGCTAATTTCTTTCTATTCTTTTAGTAGAGACGGGATCTCGCTCTTACTCAGGATGGTCTCAAACTCCTGAGCTCAAATGATCCACTCACCTTGGCCTCCCAGAGTGTCAGGATTACAGGCATGAGCCACCGTGCCCGGCCAGCACTGTAGTCTTGAACTCCTGGCCTCAAGTGATCCTCCTGCCTCAGCTTTCGGAGTAGCCGGGTGCATTTTGTTTTGTTTGGAGCTTTACCAAAAGTTGTTCATTATTTTAGAAAGGTACATTAAGAGCAAACACCACTGGTTGTCTTTGAGTCCCTGATACAGCACTGCTGTGTAGCCTGTGTTACAAGCTGTCACATTCCTGATGATTTTCCATATAGATGCAAACATCTAACTACTTGTGTTTTTTAGTTTCGTCATGCCTAAGCATTTACATATTATGTTGTTGGAAATTGTTTATGTAGGACATAGCTATGAATTTTGTTTCAGGTTGGTAAATGAGGTGTTAGAAAGATACATGTTTACAAAAAGTACTTTGGGTCTGTTAGGACTGGGAACTATTATCCTAAGTAAAGAAATCTGGAGAATTTTATTAATCCAGCTAAATGCATTTGACAATAGAACATTTTTATTTGATACCTACTGCTATGTTTCATTAAGTTATTTGCTGGGCTTTCCATTTGTCCTTCTGGTTTTAGTATAAATTTATTACCCATTCAACATGTGGGCCAATGCTTCTTTTCAAGCTTGTGCTAACTAATGATAGATACCAGAGGTGGAACTGGGGCAAGGCAAAGCTACAAGTAGAACAGTGGGTAAGGAAGTGTGGCACATGTCCCGTCTTATAGTGATGAGCATGTGGCTGAACAGAAGTGAGGTATAGTGAGACCAGCCTGGAAACGCTGGGACCAGTGGGTGTGCATCAGTGGAGGGCCTGCTGCCCAGGGTTGGGCACTGGGCACTCTCCGTACAACCATGAACAGGTTAAGGACTTCAGTGGCGTCCTTCTTGATTCTTTAAAATAAAGGAATATGTGGAATTTTTAAAAAGTCCCAACTGTGATGAATTAGTGCTACAGTTATCCAAATTGGGATTTTGGACATTTAAAAGCTTGATATAAAGATAATTTGCTTTACATTTCTCTTACTACATGCAAAAGGGAGCATACCTTATAAAGAAAAAAGAAATACAGATGAGGATGATTTGTTTCAAACACTTCCATAAAACATTTTCATGAAGTATGTAGTAGCTATTAAGAGGTTAAGTGCTTTCAATGTCAAACAGTGACAGGAGTTGGTTACCAAAGAAACTGTGATGGAATCACCTGACAGATGAAATCTGGAGACGGCTAAGTAAAATCAGTGGATTGCAGAGGTTTCCCCAGTGACCATACTCAACCAGGATTAGAAAACCACAAGATTGGGACTCAGCCTTCTTGGACTTGCCTCCTGCTTTGCTGTGAAACCTGGGAATGCACTTAACCTCTCTGCCTTACTTGTCATACCTGTCTTAACAGGGATTATGAACATCATATACAACGACGAATGGTAAAATATATTGAAAATGGAAACTTCCGTATGGTTTTGTTGTAGTTACTAATTGATTCTGGTTCATAATGCAAAGGGTTTACATGAGATTCATTTTTTCTTAGCAAATGGATTCTTTCCTCTGTTATGATAATATTCTATTAATAATATTTGTTTAATTAACCAAAACATCATCATTTGTCCACGGATGAATGGTAAGTAACTGCTGCTGCTGGAGCCCAGGCAACCCGATTCACAGCCTGGGATGCTTCCTCAGGGTCTTCAGATCACCTGAATTCAGTGCTGCTTGGGGCCTCACTTCCTCTTTAATTTTGCATAGCTATCCTCTTGTTCAGTTTCTCTTCAAAATAGTCAAGAGAGATGACCAGACTTTAGTATCTTCCTATAGCTTCCTCATTAGTCGTGGATTTTTTCTTACTATATGGCATCAGCATCTGGGGCCCAGCCTATATCCTATAGATTGTACAGGTGGCTGCAGATGAGAGGATGTCCCCTAGTTTATGTCAACACTCATGTGTGCAGACCAGCCTGAATTTCCAGGGAAGCTCTGTACTCTGGTGGCCTCAGGAGCTGGGGAAGTTGCCACAGGAGATCCCTGCTTGGAGTGACCACAGAAAGCCAGCTACACTCTAGAGGCTCAAGTGGTTCCAGGTCCTCTCTGAGGCACCAGACCTCTCCATTCTGGGTTCAGTCAGTCTTAGACCCCCAGGACCTACCCAGGACAGCCCAGAACTCCTTGAGGGAGCCCTAGAACTGAGCAGTGAGTGCCCAGAGGCATCTTCCAGGCTGAGCTGCCTAAGCCATTAGCAGGCCCTGGGGAAAAGCTGCAATTATCATAAGCCATCTGCTCCTCATCTGTGTCCCTGGGGTTCTTCTGGGGCATCTCTGGTGTATGGTGGAGCTTCTGTGATAGAGGACTGCTGTCAGCAATTAGCTCTACCCACCAGAGGGCCACTAACAGCTCTTTTTCTGAGGCTGAGGCTGTCCGTCATGGAGTTCTAATTGTGAAGTCAATTTCATTCTCCTCACTGTAAGTTCCCTTGAAATACTACTTCCTATTTAAGGCCCAGTGCAAATGTCACTATGTTTTTCCTTTAGGCTCCCAACTTGAACAGAATAAATTACTCCATAAGTGCTATCTGTGTGCCATAGCATTTTTATCCATATCTCTAGTGAAACTTAACACACAAGCATCTAAAATGTGTCTGCCTATGTAAATAATATGTGTTTTTTGACTTAATTCCCTCAAAGGACAGTAAGATGGAGATCCAAGACAGAACTACTGTATTCCTAGTTAACTATTTCAACAAATTTACTGAGAACCTACCAACATGTTAGACACTGGCATGCCCCCAAAATGCAATTACGAATAAGACACACATAGTTCTTATCTTCAAAGTGCTTATAGTATTTTCCACTTTCATGCCTTGGTTCTTCAATTCATTTATGCTATCCCTGACAAATCCAGTGTTGCTTCAGGAGATGTTGAGCTGAGCCAGACCCTTCTTCCTCGCTTACCGAAGAGGTGAACGAACACCTGTGGAAAGGTGCGGCTGGTAGTGATGGTAGAAGGAGCAGATAGAATGGCAGAACTGTGCTCTGCTTCTGCCATACTCAAGATGATTGTAGCATATCCAATTTCCCCAGTTTTCCGAAAGGGAAACTCTAGATGAGCTCCTAGATAGTGGCCTTGTGCATCCGGCCAATGACAGGTTGGGTCCTGAGAACCTAGGCTTGATCTCCTAGGGTAGGTACACAGGATGGTTAGAGTCAAGGGGTAACGGGAGCTCAAATCACAGAAGCCAAGTCCATTTGAGATCCAGTGGGATGGACAATGAGGGATGAACTTCCAAGTTTAGAGGCAATATTGGACAGGGATGAAGCTTGGAGTTGCAGGAATGAAGTTGGAGGTTCAGAATTAGGTAGTTATTGGCTTCAAGAATTTTGTAGTGAAAAGATCTGGGATGTCCAGAACTCTCTGTTCTTGAATTGCTTGGCTTACTTAAAGATACAGGGTTGGGCCCAGACACTGGTTCCTAGTTCTTGAGGATTCAAAAAAAAAATCATAAAATGTAGTCCCTGTCCTTTAAGGAACCTATAGCCTAGCTGTGAGAGAACAATCATGTTTAAAAAAAGAATGGATTAAGATGAGATTGAATTTAATCAAGGACTAGAGGACTAGATAAAGGCACAGGTGGAAAAGGTTGAGTCAGTGTGAGACAAAGGCTTGGAAGACTTTTTGAGCCTCAGGGCACAGGCAAGATTAGGAGATCCTGGCTCATTCGCAACCAGTATTGCCTGTCACACAGACCCGTCCCATGCCAGAAACCACAGTGAAGTCTGTCCCGTCCCACTCCAGAAACCACAGTGAAGTCTGTGCTCAGGCCACAGTTAACATGAACAAAGGTTAAGGACAACAACAGAATGCTCAGTAGAATGTAGCCTTAGCCTTAGTCAGTTCAACTTTCTCCCTCAGAATACCTTGGGAAGAAATCTCATTTATCATGGAAATATTCCCAGCTCTCATACTTAAACATGGGAAAGCCAAGAGCTCCCCAAACCCTATTGTTTGGCAAAGCAGTGGTGGACAGAAATGGCCGCTGCAGATGCAAGGTTGGCATTTCACTACACTTGGATGGCACAAGTGGATTGGCCTTTGGGACTGGGCAAGTTTCCCGGCTCCACCTGGGGCCTGACTCAGCGGGCCTGACTCCAGGGCTCTTCCTGTGGCATGTTTTCTGTTCTGCTAGACTACTTTGCACTGGTTGAACAGATGACCTGTCACCACTGAGACCTGTGCAGGCATGCAGCTCTTGGCACTCAGTGGGAGCCCCATGTCTCCTGGTGTCTCTCCCCAGAGCAAATACCTCCCCAGGTTCTGCACATTTCACACTTGCATTTGTGTTAGGAAGCATGGAATTTTGAGTTTCTCCCAAGCATGAAGTAAAATGTTCTCATCAGTAACTGACTCTTCCTGTTTTTGTTTTGCCAAAGGAGAGACTGGATAATAAAACTTGTGATTTATTTGGACCAGCTGCATTAAGAATTGACAGTGATGATTTGATTCCAGCAATGCTTTACCCCTTCCTCTGCATTTTGACTATTCCTTCTAGCTGTGCTCCTGCCTTAAGTGACTGTTAATCACTAATCCCTTGAAGAGTACAAAACAGTATACATCAGCTAAAATCTCAGTGGAATTACCTTTAGTACCACAAAATTTTGTAAGACTTTCAAAGCGTTTTCTGAATTTTTACCAGAAGGTCAAAAAGTCCAGACAACTTACTGGTTCACCTTTTGACTGATTGACTGATTTACCCTTAAATAGGTGTTTTGAGGAGACCCTGCAATTGTCTGTAAAGTGATGAGTTTGTCTATTGATTCATTCATTCATTCAGCATGTTAATTGGGTGTCTACTCTATCATGCTCTGTTCTAGCTATTGGGATAGAGCAGTGAATAAAACAGAAACCTGCTCTCGTTTAGTGGAGCAAGATAAAAATCAAAAGATATAGAGTAATTGGTTATTTGAGCATGAGAAGTGCTGTGGACAAAAATAAATCAGGGAAGGGGGTGTAGGCTGCTAGTTTGGGCAAGAAAGTAGGGAAAACATTTCAGTTTTAAATATTGTCATCTGGGAATGCCTTACTGAGAAAGTGACATGAGAGCTGTCAACCTAAATAACAAACAGAGAGAGGCTCTCTAAAAGAAGATAATATTTATTCAGGAATAGAGTATTGCAATGTGAATTTTCCTGGCATGGTAAACTGTGTGCACATTCAGGGAGGTAAAGGAAGACAAAAGTTTCCAAAGGAAAAATGAGGAGGATTGCGTAATTGTTTTGAGATAAATTATCCTTGGGTACAAAGGTCAATAACAAGAGTGACACCAGTCTGAGGTTGGACAGGCCGTTACTAAGCAGATACTTCCTTGCAGAGTATTTTTTTGTGCAAGGTTGTGATGGTCTTTGTGCAAGGTTTCAGTTTTTCAGCCTTTCATATCGGTTCTTGTTATTAGGCACACAAGCATGAGAACCCTCTCTTCATGGCCTTCCCGGGCTCTATTTTTTGTTTGTTTGTTTAACACGAGTGACTCCATTTTGATTCTGACAACTTTCACAAAGCGAAAGCTTGAAGGAGGGGAAAGAGTGAGCGATGTGTGTCACGGAGGAGAGTGCGCCAGGCAGAAGGAGCAGTAGATACCGAGGCCCTGAGGCAGGAGGCCCTGGTGTGTGGCAGACCAGGCTGATGGTGATGTTAGCACACACATGCACAGCACTTCCTATGTGCCAGACACTGTTTTAAGGGCTTTATATCTATTATCTCAATTAATCCCCATTTCCCATTTACAGATGAAGAAACTGAGGCACAGACAGGTTCACAACTTGCCCAAGGCTACTTGGCTGAAGTGGTGGGACCCAGTCAGTCTGGCTCCACAGCCTGTGGGCTTAACCCCCTCTGCTCTGCTGCTATGTCTGCTCTTTTGGCAGTGTGGAAGGCATTGCTCGCCACATTGCACTGTGCCGCTTCACTTTCAGGAGAAAATATTTTTCTGATCTTAACGTGGCTATTTGTTGTGCTTGTCTTGAGCCACTGGTTTATTTCGAACTAATGAACACTGTGATGTGTGACGATGATTGCTGATCATGATTTTACCTTGGCCACTGGATACTTAAAGGCCCACTCATTTCTTTTTCTTTCTTACTTCATGTTGTTGAATTTTGTGTATCATTTTAACTACCTCATCCTATTAGAAATAAGGAGTGATAAATAAATAAAAATACAGTTTGAAAAAGAGTGCAGCATACTTCGCAGTAGGGAACCGGGAAGCAAGCAGCCTGGCTCTGGGAAAAGCCATCCTCCAGCTTGGCCCGGCAGGACGAGGACTCCCACTTCTCCACTCTCCCAGCCATGGCCCTTCTCCCCTTGCTCACACTCGGGGTTTCCTCTCGAGCTGGGAAAAGAGAAGCAGGCTTCTCCCTGAAACCACTGATTGCACTGACTGCAGCAATGCTCGTGGCCGTGCAGCATGGCAGTTAGCAGCATGGACTGAGATCAGACACACACTGTTCATACCTGACCATCACCTGCCTGGGGTCTGAGTGCTCAGCTTCTTTATCTGTAAAATGAAGATTAAAAAGTAGTGCCTACCTCTTAGAGTCACAAGGAGTAAGTAGGATAATGTTCACATGTAAAATGTATAGCATAGAGCTGATGCATATAAACACTGGAAATTGTGGCTGCTGTTGTTATTATTTAACTCTTTAATTAAAAAAAAAAAAGACACCACTGGGCTTGGTTGAGATCTGTCTTGTCATCATCTCCAGTCAAATGCCCTGTGGCACCTCTCTGTGGTACTGACCTCTGATGCTTCGGCTCCCCAGGTAAAATGGCCTACAGAGATAAAACAAAACCAATATGAACAGTGAATAAAACCAACAACCACAGCCAGGTTTCAAATTCCCAAAAGCCTCAGTAATGCTAAGGACGGGGCTGCACAGAGATGCAGGGAAGAGAGGACGGTGAGGAGGGAGCTGTGTCGGGAACCATCTCTATGTCATAAGCTGGTTCCCTTCTTCCTAATGCCTTTCAATTTTGCTCAAGAATAGTCTAGGCGTCTCAGAAAATTGTCACTTACTTTCTAAGGATTGTTTCAAGTTCTGCAAGAAGAAAATGATCTAGCTAAAGAGGCTTCAAAAGTCCAATTAAGTATATTTTAATTAATTGTGTTAGAATAAAAGGAAGGATTTTTCAAATAGCCCGCATACTTGGTAATCCTTTTTTCACCCTATAAACATGTTGAACCACTGGCCTTTGTGTCGAGACGTGATGTGGTAGAATGTGCGGCCCCGACTCCCAGCTGTATGAACAGCTGTATCCGCCAGATGGGCTTCTCTCCTGGGTTTCAGAAGGGAGGAAGTGGAAACTGCCAGTCCTCTTAAAGGCCAGGCACAGATCTGGCACACAGTCTCTTCCACCGTGCTCTATTGGTCAAAGCAGTCACAGGCCAAATTCCAGAGGGTGGTGAAAATAGACTACACCTCTTTCTGGGAAAAGTGACAAAGAATTTGTGGTCATAGTGAATTTACCACAGTTAAAGAGCAGATTGTTGGGCCGGGAGCAGTGGTTCATGCCTGTAATCCTAACACTCTGGGAGGCCAAGGCTGGCGGATCCCTTGAGGTCAGGAGTTTGAGACCAACTTGAGTAAGAGTGAGACCCCTCATCTCTACTAAAAATAGAAAAAATTAGCCAGGCTTGGTGGTGCATGCCTATAGTCCCAGCTACTTGAGAGGCTCAGGTAGGAGAATCTCCTGAGCCCAGGAGTTTGAGATTGCGGTGAACTATGATGACACCTCTGCCCTCTAGCTGGGACAACAGAGCAAGACTCTGTCTCAAAAAAAAAAAAAAAAAAAGCAGATTATTGGAGGGTGTTTATACACATCACCAAATCACTTTCCAGAAAGGTTGTGCTGAGAATGCCCATCATCACATTCACCCACTTTAAATATTAAAATTTCTAAAAACCTCTACTTATTCAATAGGTAAAATATAAGATCTCATTTTTTACTTTGAATTTACTTGGTTATTAGTGAGCTTCTTGATAAAAATTTATATTTCTTCCTTTGTGAATTATCTGCTCATTTGGGGGGCTCATTTGTTTAAGTGTTAAACAATTATATAAAATTACTTGAGTTGTTTATGTATTGTTGACATTAAGAAAGTATCATATTTGTTGTAAATATTCCTTTCATTTTTCTTAATTAGAAATCAAAAACTTTTTCCTCTTAATTGAGAAAAAATTGGACAAGATTATTTCCTATTAAATTCATATGATTTTCATAAAGCTTGGCTGCCATACATTGGTCTCAAAACAGTGATATATTTTACTTTTTAATAAAATATTTTTAGTCAATTTCAGTTTTTACTCATTTAACATGTCAACAGAAACCCAGAAAATAGTATGGTTTATTAATTATCTTCATTCTGAGGGAACTGAACCCAAAAGAGTTTGGATTGGATGACTTTATCAGAACAAAAATGGAGGAACAAAATTGTGTTATCATCTCTTAATTTGGTCTTATACCTTAGCTGCCTGGTGGGAAAGCCTCTTATCTTCCTTTAGCCTCACTTTTCTCAACTGTAAAGTGGGGTAATAGCAGGGATAGTGTGAGGCTTACAGATGTTTATGAGGAGCCTAGCATGTGTATGTAGTGGATACCATCGTTACTCACCTAAGTTTGCCGTCCTGAATCTAGAAAGCCCTTACTTTCAGAATATCAGACTTAAATTCTATGGATGGCTTTCCAGGCATGGATTTGAGTTGTGTAAGTGCTGTTATTCAGCTCACCTCAGTTAGTGTCCATTATTACGGGCAGTTTCCACATGGTGTGTTGCACAGTGGCACAACCTGGATACCTTGTCCCAGTGGCACATCACTGGTGTCAGGACACAGCTGGAACAAATGTCTCTAGAAGCACACTGAATGGCTCTTGGAGAGCTTCTTGGCAATTTGGTGTCCAATCTGAGGGTTCCATGCCAATATTATGACTAATAATACCTTTTACCACTTGGCAGTTTTCATATGACTTTGATGTGTTTTGTCTTTGATC
>CAUYSK010058356.1:0-14309 GCA_963575035.1 Avahi laniger
TACTTATATTAACCAATCTTGTAAGAAACTGGGCCGAGATCCAGACAGACCAATGGCTATGGCAATATTTCTCAAAACTCATAATAATTGCTCTAAGTTTTAAAAAGGGGTTTAGTGGCCAAATTACAATACACTATATCCTGGCTCTTACAGATCAAAATGCACCTTTATATATTAAAAACTATCAGTCTAGTAGTGAATACTGTCTAACTCAGCATTTCACAAATTTATCTACTTTAAATCTTTTTGTTCCCTCCTAGTAATATGGATTGAATCTTACATGAATACACACAACTTGGGCTTCCCATTTTAATAGAAATCTGAATCATTCATTTTAATGATAGTGCCAGATCACTAGAAACTTACAAAGCTAAACCAACTGCTTTGTTCTACATGGAAATTCCTTCACTGATTTGAAGTCTATTAAACTGCTTTTGGAGAAAACTATTCTTATGTAAAAGATCCACACAAAAATTATTTTAAAGGTTTTTTTTTTCCCTATATTTTAAAAAAGATGATGAGACAATATTAGGTATTTAGAAGATACTTTTTGTCATGAAGTGGCAGGAAGAGACTCACAATGGTCTCTAATCTAAAGCTTCTGAAATTATTCATGACTACTTCCTACAAAAAATAAATCATATATACTACCATCGAATCTAAAAAATGAGAATGATATCTGCAGAAGAAGACATATTACATTTCAGTACCTAAATCATAATAAAGTTTAATTAAGAATTTTCAATGGAAGTCCAGGAAAATTAGGTACCAGAATCAAATAGGAGCAGACTTACACATACACACACCCCCCAAGATGTTCTACTATGTATTAAAATACAAAGATCAAGAAGGCTACAATAAAAGAAATGACAATGCACAGGAAAAAAGCAAAATCACCCAAGTGACAAGCTGGTACTCCCGTACTTTGAGGTTTCAGGGTGGGCACATGACCCAGGATTAGCTGATCAGTCACAGCTCTCCTGGGACTTCCCAAGAAACAGAGGAGAAAGGCAGAACTGTATTCTATGATGGTAGGTACTCAGGAGCTGCCAGGGCCCCAGAAATATGCACATAGAAAGATTTAGAAGGATGTCCAGAAAATAAAAACACATCAATTACCATGCATTGTATGTGAATGCCTTCAAAAATTATTTTTAAAAAAACCTCTAAGAATGTTTGGAACTAAGAGAAATATTTTTGATCTTATGATTAATGGTTATGACTAAAATTATATTCTAAGACCCACCACTTTTGTATTATCAATTTAAATTAAAAATTAATTAAACAGCATGAAATTATGATGGAGGAAAAATAAGACTTAAAAATGAATCTCAAGTCTTAATGTAAACATCCTTCGGAGGAAAAAAATCTGTAAGACACGACTGACATTGAATACTTCTTTTCCTCTAACCTAAGATTCTATTACTAATAGTTATAAGGTCCATCTCAATTACACAGATGTTAAAAATATATACAACTTAGAGTAAATGAAATGTATTATTAAAAGCTAACTGTTAAATTTATGCAATTATAAACTGTCAAGAAATTATTTTTCTTGTCAAAATATTAATATTAATGGGAGAGGGCAGTGGCCAAGAAATTAACTGATGAAAGTGGCATATTTTAGAGGAAGAGATTGATTTTAACATATTAATTTCAATACATCCCAATTAAATAGAAGCAGTTTCTGGGCCAGTTGCTGGGCATCCGCTCATTTAAAGGCTCGCTGCATTCACTGGCCTGCGCTGTCATCCCTGTGCTGCGCGCTGTGTTAGTTTTGTGGGCTGTAACACAAATATTTTAAGTCTCTCAATTCCCTGATAATTTTGTCTAAGTCCACACTGTCTTACGGGTGGCCTTGAGCTGGCCGTTCTCTCCAGAGGGCACACAGCCACAGCAGAGCTTCTGTGCCCAGGCCAATGCTCACACACGCCTTTCTTCTGCTTTCCTAGCCTCCGACCATCCTAACTCTGGCTTCAAACCTCTTCTATACCTGCTCTACGTCAGTTCTCAGTCTTGCCTTAACTGTTTTAATCCTCAATGCATGTTTTAGTGACCACGACTGAGCTGTGACATTTCATATACTGTAGTATAACTTTCACCCTTTATATATGTCTTAATAGCACTTAACTCCATTTTTTAGACTTTTTAAAACATTTCTGGGTTACAAGTACCTCCATATTATTTATTATCCAATGTTACTATAATATTTTAACCCTAAAGCTTAATTACTTTAATATACTAAAAAAGGTGATAAAAAAGGTAGTATTCGAAGAGGTCTGTATAAGCCATTCTATAAATTCTGTTCCTATATGCAATGGATCTGGAATTTATATTCTTGATCTACTAAGTTTTATTTTTTTAAAACCTTGGAAATTCAATTTATACTTCGCAGAGTCTGTCTTCTCATACATAAAACAGGTATAATTCATATACTACCTAACTCAAAACACTGTGAGGATCAAATGAAATGGAAGAGCAATATATATACTATATAATGCACAATAAATTATGAAGTGAAGCTTTCACTAACTCAAAAGCAAAAAGTAAACATTTAGCATTCATTGGAAAGCCCATACCAAAATAATATCTTTGGCAAGTATGCAATTTGGCTACCTACTAAAGTTAAAGGGAAAACAGTCACACACCATCACAAATTCCTCCTCGTGTTGTTTGTTGTTAAATAAGCAAATACATATTTCCCGTTTTCTTTCATATAGATTAACATATGTTCTCTCTCTTGCTTTTTTCATGTAACATATCCTGATGATCACTCCCTAGCAGTATAGAGACATTCTTTTTTTATCACTCCATGGTTCTCCTCTATGTGGATGTACCACTTTATTTTACCAGTCCCTTACTAGACATTCAAGTTATTTCCAATATTTTGCCATTAAAAATAGTGCAGGCTAGGTGTGGTGGTGTATGCCTGTAATCCCAGTTCTTTGGGAGGTTGAGGTGGGAGGAAAGCTTGAGGACAGAAGTTTGAGACCCACCTGGTCAATATATTGAGAACCTGTCTCTATGAAAAATAAAAAAGCCAATTATGTTTACCTGTAGTCCTAGCTACTAGGGAGGCTGAGGTGGGAGGATCACTTGAGCCCAGTCATTGGAGGCTACGGTGAGCTAAGATCAGTCCACTGCACTCCAGCCTGGGTGACAGAGTAGGCCCTGTCCCTCATTTTAAAAAAAGAAAAGAACACAGCAAAAACTTTGTGCATAGGTTGTTTTATATTTGTGGGATGTACCTGCAGGATAAATCTGACAAAGTAGGGATTTCTGCATTAAATTTATTTGCAATGTTGTGAGATTGTGCCAAATTCCCCTTCATGGTGTAGAACTATTTTGCATTTCCGCCAGCAACATATGAATGTAACTTTCTTTACAGCCACACCAAAGAATGTGCTGTCAAGTTTTTGATTTTTCTCCCAATAGGAGAGAGACTGCAGTATAGTTTTCATTTGCCTTTCTCTTCTGTGTGAAGATATGTTTAAGGATCATCTGCATTTCTTTTTGGTGACTTGTGTATTCGTAACCTTGTTACCTACTTTTATATTCACTTACTTTCTTCAAGTGAGCCTATTTTAGGTCCTTATTCTCTTTTTGTTCACTTTTGGCTCTCACCTGAACCACTCCACCAGCCTCCTAGCCGGTCTCCCTTCCTCACCCATGCCTGCATGACAGTGTGTTCTCTGATAAGCTAGTCTAATATTTTTCTTAAATAACATTCTTCTCCAGGCTATAATCCTCCAGTGGTTTCCCATCACACCTAAAGTCCATATACTTTGTCAAGGCCCACTGTGCGTACAAGGCCTTAACCCTCCATATCCTCCTGGCATCCTTTTCACTCAGCTGCAGCCACCCCTGCGTCTGTCTGTCCATTGCCCAAAACAAGTACGTTTCCATCTGAAGAACTCAAGGGAGCTGTCTCTCCGCAGGCCATCCTCCATGCCCCCTCTCCCACATCCTCACCCGGCTCCCTCTCACTTGCAGTTCTGCTCACAAGTCACATAAGGAGAGAAGTCATCTTGCATGCACGTGCCTGCAAACTGCCCTCCTCCCCTGTCCATTGCCCTATTTTACTTTGTTCCCAGTTCCTCACTACCTGACATTGCTGAGTATTCATGTGTTATTACCCCCGTCTCCCTCTAGAATGTAAGAGACAGAGTTATGGGGGCTTTGTCTTATATGCCTCTGTTTGCCCCACACCTGGAACGCTGCCTGGCCAACCAAAGGCGGTGCTCAAAAAACATCTGTTTCAGTGTACCCCTAACTAGTTTAGTTTCTGCCAGTTTACCCACATCTTCTAAACTTTCTTCTAGTGTTGCCTCTTGATTCATCATCTAAGACCAGAATCAGACCTCTTAAAGTGGCAGTTATTCAGAATTAAAGACATGAGATAGGCTACCAAGAACCACAAACACCTAAAGGGGGTATTCGAATGGCCAGTGGAAAGTCAATGGTAACTTCACCTTTGCATAAGAACATTCAATACTAAAATCCCTTTACTCTAAAATGACTCATCCCATGGATTTAATTACATCATAAGACAAAAAAATACCATCCAAATTCCACGGGGAATTAAAATGCATCAAATATGTTTTTATTTGTGTGCCCAGAATCAAACATAATGGGACGGTTATGATTTTAGTACAAAAGATGCTCAGTCATAAAGGGTAAATAAATGATGCTCCGACCATTCAATGGTAAACCAAGAAGTTATTGAAAGGCATGGGGTACAGCAGAGTGCACTGGCATGGCAAGACATCCTGGAGTGCACTGTAAGGGTCACACACTGTTCCAGAAACTTATGTCATTATTTCACTCTTCATTTTTGCAAAGTAAACAAAATGTTATATTCATATGCATACAAAAGGTTTGGGAAGAATGAATACCCAAATGCTAGTATTCTGAGCATAATGAATGACTTTTATGTATTTTCTAAACCTTTTACATCAATATATTGATATTGCTATCAAAAAACAAGCAATAAAAAGGCTTCAAATAGCTACTATAAAGAGGAAAGATTTGTTGCTCAGAGGTTTCTTCCCTGAGAAGAAGAAATATTGTCAATTCGTTTCCTGGCCTCACCCCTCAGTGGGAGGGAGAGGAAGAAGTCACTTAAGAGAGCACATTTATCTGGCAAATTAGCAAAATTCCTAACATTAAAACATAAAAGACTTCGTGAAAAGTTGATGAGTAATAATTAGATTGGATAATAAGATCTTAGCATCTTATTTTGTGTTACTGATACTGCCATTAGTTATACTAGATGTACTATTAAACAAAGGCAAGGTGGCAGGAAATACTTTTTAGGCTATCTGAAATCTGTACTAGATTCTTAGGAACATCTCTTTGAAATGGCTTGAAGAAATCATGTTCTTCCAAAATGTTTCAGAGGAAAAGAACAAAGCAGAGCACCATTTACATATGATTTTGTCTAAGTAACCAAAATAATTCAATTCCTCACTGTAGAAAATTTAAAATATTTTATATCTAAGTAGAAATTTCTCATTTTCCAGGGAAACTGATATAGAATTATCTGAAATAAAAATATTAAAAGCAAACTTTCAATGTGTCTGTACTTTATATTCGGTGTTCTAACCATGTTTCTATGGAAACTCAAGAATAATAGGGTAATGCTAAAATTGAAGTTTCTCTTATCACTTTACTGAATGCCACAAAATTCAATTTTAAGGCATACATTGAAATGAAAATTTAACTGTAATTCTAATAAACATAAAATGATATATTTCATGCTCACGAACTATTTTTTTTTAACTTTTCTGATTTAACACTTTTTTCATCACTCTATGCTTAATGTCTGGTATTTTACCTGGCCTCTTGCCAGCTTCTCCTAGCATTCCTCTGCCAGGGCATTCTCAGCTTCTGTTCACAGTACCAGAATAAACTCTTTAAAATTTTTTACCCATCTATTTGACTGATAAATTTAGGCCATTTTGTTTCCTCTACTTTTATTCTCATCCACGGAAATGATGTGGAAATAAGACGGAGCCAGACAAGGTGGCCCAGGCTTGTAGTTCAAGCCACTCAGGAGGTTGAAATGGGAGCTTGAGACCAGGCCAGGAATTTGAGGCCACCCTGGGCAACAGTGAGACCGTCTCTTTAAAAAAAAAAAAAAAAGATGGAGAGAAAAATACTGCCTCTGAGTTGTGTAAAATAAACTTTGAATGGAAGTAAGGAGTAAGTTCTAAGAAACAGGTCTACTTTATGGGGAAAGTATTAATATAAGATGCATTCCTCACTGTTTTAAATTTTTCAACAACCAAATTTGGCATATCTAACACTTCCATGTGAGTCTGAGAACTTAGAACCCAGTTCTATTCAGCAGCTGACTTACACAGGCATTTCAGATCCGTAAGTCCTTGTTTCTTCATCAGCAATACAGGGAAAATATGCCTTGTTTGTATTTGGAAGGGTCAAATAAGATATACATAAAAATGTGTTGCAAATCCTAAAGAATGATATAAAGAGTCTATTTTGGGCTCTAATTTTATGCTACCCATCTACTAACTGGTTTGTAAAGTCACTCAGAAGCTCACCCTATACTACCAAGTGGAGCAGAAGTTTTCACAAGTACTTATGTGCTTTGTGTATAAAGGCACAGTCAAATAATTAACATATTTGTTAATTCTTTTACAATTTTTTGATATTCTGAATAGTGAATACAGTACTTCCCAGTTACAAAGGCACATCCATTATGTCATAAAGCTTAATTATTCTAACTTTTAAAAAGGTCGAGGCTAACAAATTTTAAATAGAAGAGCTGTGAGACATTTCTTCTATGGTAATGAAACCACTGGCATTTAAATGCAACAAATGAGCCACACATATTTAAACATTTTTATGATACAATGCTTTCTACTTCAAAACACTTATTTTTTATTAAAGAATCACCTCGTTACCCTGAATTATTTTTCCCTAGATTTATCCCTTTCCAAAATTCTAGAAGTAAAAAAAATCAAATGTTTGCTTTCTTCTACCCCACCCATCTCCCCGCATCCAGTAGTTTGAAGTCTGAAAACTTTCATGTAAACATTCTTATCTTTGAACAGGATTCTACTGGGGGTGGGAGGGGGAGTCATGGAAACAGACCCTTTCACACAGGCAGGGACTGGCATTTTAACTCCCAAACCTTTACGCCACCTCTCCTTTACAGGAGGAAAATGAAATTTCTTATATCACTGGAGTAGGGCTGAAGATAGGTCTGTTTCAAAGTAGGAATTTTAAAGTAATCAGAACTCTATGGGTGAAACACATTGGTTAAAAATAAACCAAACAAGCAAAACAAAATTTCTGCAGCCCTGTCGGTACCATTCACACTGTTTACAGTTATTGTAACCCCCCCTCTCAATTTTCTTTCTTTGTGTTCAAATTATAGTTGGAGGAATAAAGCAGCCTATTAAAAATACCATATAGACAGTCCTATGGCAACCTCTATTTTGAATTTAAGTAAGAAATCCTCAAACATTTGGGTCTCAACTGTCCCAAGTCTCAGATACTTAATGAGTGGGAGGAAGGGAACAACGAGGCCGTCACCTGGCTCCTTCAGGTAGGCACCCCCTGGACGGGGAGGGACAGAGGATGCGATGGGTACTCCGAAGCTGGCATATGTGAGTTTTCATTCAGAAATGGCAGAGAATATACCAAAAGCATCTTTGTCTAGTCCCGCGGGACGATGAATAGAGCTACTAACAAGAAAGGCCTCAGAATGGAGGGTTCCGTGTGGGGTTGAGGGAATGGGAAGAGAGGGCAGAAACTGGGCATCTGAGTAGGGAGGAGGGAAAAAATTGAACGGACATGACAGGGAAAGACTAAGGGGAGGGATGTGAGGCAGAGCCAGGCTTCGTGCCGGGTGCCCAAACGCAAGCAAACTGGCTGCGGGCAGGAAGGAGCCTGAGGGCGCGGATGCCTCCTGGGGGACGCTGGGGGCAGCAGAGGCCAGAAATGTGCCTCCTTACCTTCAGGCGTCTCCTGGTCACTGATGTGCTGCAGGCGGTGGTCCTTGCCAGCTCCAAAATCCAACTTGGGAGGCTCCATGGCAGCGGGTGCCGGCGCCAGTGCCAGTATGTCCCCGCCCTCCACCCGGCAGATCTCAGATTCATAGTCTAACTCGGATGGATGGGTGTGTCAGCCCACCTTGGGGGGCTTGCCCTGGGCGACACACAGCAGCTCAACGCATTCCCCAAGCGGTGTCTTTGCTGTTCTCTGCTGCTGCCCGTGCCTTCATCAACCCCAGCTCAGCCGCACTCAGCAGCCTGCTGCCTGCCTTCTGCTTGCCCAGGGCTCTGGCCTCAGTCACCCCCGCTGCAACCTCCAGCTGCCTCCCCTGAGCTGACTTGTGCGGCAGGGCGGTGATCAACTAGGCTTATTTAAAACAAACACCGAGAGGCAGAGCCACTGCAGGGAGAGAGCAGTCAGAGCCCCTTCTCCGGCTGCTGCCTCCTGACTGAAGGCTGCTTACTCTGGCTTGTGCTTACCAAACAGAATGTGTCCTGTGGTCACCTGGTTACAAGGAACCAATCACATCCGGAGCTTCTTCTACATACCCACCCACGCGCTGACTCACAATGCCCCGCCCCCATGGCTGCCCCGCCCCCGTGTGGTGAGAACCGGAGTATTTATTGCTTGCTGCCAGGGGCTTTCTAGTCCTGTGGAAAGTGAAGTGAGCATTTGTTCCTTGAAGCCCTCCTCGTCATTAGGCTCTATAAAAAACTGATGTTAGTAAAGAACCAGGTCTGTTAGCAAATCAGTTTTTCCTAGTCTGGCAGCTTTCATTTGCTCCGAACTTCCTTACACCCAAATTGTTGACTGTTTTTGTAACTAAATGCTCTTTTCTTGCCTTCCAATGAGTTTTTGTTTTCACCTGCCACTTGACCATAGGAAGCCTCGGGGCCCTGGTCCTGGTCTCAATAAAGACTGTAATTTTGTGTCTTGAATGAGAGCCAAGGGCACATCACCGCTCCACTTATCTATCAAGCCGGGACCAAACTCATCCCTCCCATCTCTGAAATGCTGGGACCGGCCCACTCCCTTTTAACTCCTCTGTCTCTCCCTTCCATGGCGGGGATTGCCAGATTTTCCTTCTTTTGCTAATATCCACCCATAAAGCATGATTTTCTCATAAAAAATTGAGAATCACACAGTGGGCTACCACAATCCTGATTCCATGGAGAGGAATAGTTAACATTTGGCAGGCACTATGGCCCTGACACTGTTCTAACTGTGGTACACTCATTTAACCTCATGAAACAGTCCCATTTTATATTTTATAGATTCTACTGCAGAAATTGAGACAGAAGTTAAGTACCTTCCCCAATGTCACATGAGGGTCAGGGTGGGGCTAGAATTTGATCCCAAGCAGTTTGAGTTTCCATAAGAGCCTGATCCTGATTATGAGAAAATAAACGTAGAAGTCAAGCTTGGGGAACGGGAGTGACATTGCATGTCAGTGTACTTTTTAAAAGAAGAATAATTTTTTGATGTAGACTTTAAAATGCCTTCATTTCATGTAACATTGACTAAGCCCCTCCTCGTGTCTGGTGCGCAGGGCATTTTTGTTTGGCACAGTTCAATACCGCTTGAATAATACACTCTCACAGGTAAATGTAGCCTGTGGCCTGTTTAATGTTGGGTCTCAGCGAGACTGGCTCGCCTAAATTCTGAAAACATAGGGGAGTAAAACAGGAGGTGTGGCTGGATGTCAGGACTATCTTTTTATTATTCATCGATTTAAGTAACCCCCAGAGGCCAGTCTGGAGCAGGGGCCGGTGAGAGCCCAGTGTCTTTACTGGGGTGAAGACAGGAAAGGGACAGGAAAGACACCATCCTAGCAAGGGGAAGCCACCCACCCCTGCACTTGGAACCTTTCAAGTGCCACAAAGTGACAGCAGAGCCCGCCTTTTGGGATATATTCAGAAGTGAAACATAAAGTTGATTTTAAACCAAATAAAGGTAACAGCTAGGTTTTGCGAAGTTAACATGAGTGAAGGTACTGAGGGGTTGGGTGAGCCTTTCCTATTCTTCCCCCCACTCCATCAGGATGCAGAGCAGAGGCAGGGTAGAGAAGGAAGCAAACTGTCCTGGAGTGTGGTGTCTGGGTGGAGCGGGACACTGCTGTGTAGACGTGAGGGGCTAAAACCCGGGCTGCAGCGCGGGTCCCTGACGAGTTACTCTGAGAAGGCCAAGGCCACTCTAGGATCCTCCATGGGACAGAGGAGCTGATTTGGCCACTTCATCACCCCAGCCTGCAAGGGGACACCCACAATACGCCAGAGGACAACCAGTTTCTAGGCCACGGAGGAACCCAGCTCCTGCCCGGCATCCTCATCTCCCACTTCCAGCGTGGTGTCTGGGCCAGGGCAGGGGCATCTTTTTGGGGGACAAGGAGAGCGACAATTGGAGACCGCCCCGGGGCGGGTCCAGGATGAGGATGGAGGCACAGGGTGAGATTTGCCCCTTCTTTTGTTACTTGGACGAGGTTTGAGTGCCAGGACGTATCTGTGTGATCCAGACAGCCTTGGCGCGTCCTCACAGCGCGTAGACTGGGACTCAGAATTCGAGACCATAGGCGGACCCACCCCCTTGGACACTGGGACTGGAAGCTGGACCAGAGCTCAGCCTGAGTGCCACTGACTGCGACTGTGGCCTTTGGGGCGGCGCCCACCTCACGCCTCTGCCCCTTCCCCAGCCCCTGACAGAGTGCGAGTAACGCCTGCACTCCCTGCCGCCTCCTGAGATCCGGCGAATCTCCGTGACTCTGGACGACCCCGCGCCTGGCGCCCTGAGACCGCACACCGAGCTGTGCAGCCAGGGCCTGTTGCCCCAGGCAACCGCAGGTCGCCAAGCGGCGTGGGGCTGGGGTGTAGGGCATGCACACCAGCGGGCGGTTCGGGGTGAGCACAAGTCCCCAGCCCTCAAAACCCAAGGCCTGTCCCCACCTCCAGATGGCAGAGAGCATCCCCCTGCCCCGATCCCGCCCTCGGAACCACTGACATGCCCTGGCTCCCACTGAAATTCCACGCCTTCCCACCCCGCCGGCCCAGCCCTGCAATTCTGCGGACTCCATCTGGGAACCCCAGACCTGCCCTCCCAACTCTGCGCCGAGTTCCCCGCCTTCTGCCCCGCATCCCCATCCCCCCACCTACAGCCTGGCTTCCAGACCAGGGCAGAAGTGTCTTGTTGGTGGGGGAAGGGGAGCGACAGTTGGAAACAGCCCCAGGGTGAGGACTGCGGGGAGTTAGCTATGCTCCCAGCAAAAAATCGGGTCCCTTAGGCAGGGGTCGTGGCAAAGAATAAGGAAATAATAGAATGGAGAAATAAAAGAATACACAGAGATGAAAGTACAGTTTTATAGATTTATGAAAAAAAAGTGGAGGTACTTGGGGGACCCCACAATATTCCGGTAAAACTGTGAGGTCAAGAATAAAGTTTCACATGGGTATTTACAGGTACAGAGATAGACTGCAAGAGTAACAGGTTTACATAATGACAGGTAGTTCGTTTTAGGTAAAAAGTCTTCCAAATGCTTCTGTAGATCCCTTAATTAACTCTATCTATGTGAACAAAGGGTTACAAAATCTTTCAAGGACAAACTTGTAAGTTCTAAGATAAAGCTATCACTTAACAGAGGGGTTAAACAGAGACACAGTGACTCCACATTTCCTTATCTGGTTATTGTGGATGGAGACAGGTAGTCAGGAGTTCAAGCAGGAGCTGTCCCTTGGGCGCATTGCTTTTAGCCGCAGGTGTCTGTCTCTTAGAAACTGTTTTGATCAGCTCTCATCCCTGGCTCCTTGCAGACCTGCTTTGTCCTTCAAAGCAGGTGAGAACCAGGGGTTTGGGACTGCAGCGTCACCTGTCACCTTGGAAAGCAGCTGCTTGACCTTTGAGATGCCTTCCTGAGGTGGAGCAGCTTTTGATATGCAAACGAACACGCTCACATATTCCTTAAGGTCAAAGCCCTGCAAAATTCCTGAGATCATTTCTGTCTTTAATACAGCAATAGTAATCTATGGAGCAACAGGGGATGAGTAGGCTGGGCTGGTTGAGGGTGCAGGTGGGGTGGGTGGGTGAAAAGGGTGGGACAGAGTGGTAATCTGCCCCCTCTTTTGTTACTGGGAGGAGGTTTGAATGCCAGGGCAGATCTGTGTGATCCAACACCTGCTGAGCTGGCCCAGAGCGCCTGGCCTGGGGCTGGGGCATTGTAGCCACAGCGGACACTTCCCCTTTGACACTGGGACTGGAACCTAGATTCTGGTTCCAGCTCAGCCCAAGCGCCATCGACCACAGCCAGTCGGGGCTGGTGCCCCCAGTCACCCCCTCGTCCTAGTCCCTGACAAAGCATGAATAACCCTTGCACTCTCGGCCACCTCCTGCACACCCACAAATCATGCCCCAAGCTGGCGGGTGGCCTTGCCAAGAGACGGCACACTGCGCTGAGCAGGTGGGGCCTGTTACGAGGGCAACCACACTGTGCCAAGTGACAGGAGGCCAGGAGTGGGTCAGGGGCACTGCACCAGCCAGCAGGCAGGACTCAGGTGAGCACCAGTCCCCCGTCCTCGGCACCCAAGGTCTCTCTGCCCTGCAAATCACAGAGAACATCCCCCTCCTCCAACCCTGACTTCAGAACCCTTGACCCACCCTTGTTCCCATTGGAACTCCAGACCTTCCCACCCCACTGCACACAGCCTCTGAAATTCCACACCACTCCGCCTGGAAACCCCATACCTGCCCTCCCAACCCCACACCTGTCCTCCTTAACCTCAGATCTGTCCAGCTCTTGCAGGCCCTCACTCTTGTCTGAGGGAGGCATTTCAGGCACTGGCTGCAGGAGGGAAGGGCTGGGGCTGGGAGGTCCCTGTTCTCTAGATGTGGAGGCCTCCAGCTGAGAGGGAGGACCCTGTCCTCTGACTCCCTGGAGCATCTCCCGACCACAGGCATGCTCACCTTCAGTCTCTGGTGCCTCATCTGGGATCTCTGGGGGTTCCTCTCCAGGGTAGCCAACTTGGAGGTCCCCATCTGCTAGGGTCAGGGACCAGGTCAGTGAGACCACCCTCCCCTCACCCAGTTACACCACAGCCTCCCTGGTCTTGGGCCCTGGATACCTGGTCTGAGTCAGCTGCTACAGTGCTAGGAGCACCTTAGCGAGCTCTCATTCTAGATTCACTCCCAGCTGCAACATTCACTGGCTGTGTCATGTTGGGCATGCAGCCTGGCCTCCCTAAGACTGCTCTTCATCTGGAAAGTGCCATGGAAATCATGCCTACCTCACAGGGTCTCCTGAGGACTCAGTGTCACACAGCTATCATCATTGTTCTTGCCATCAGCCCTCTGAGGAAGGGCCAGGCAAAAACACTCTAGGATTCATTTCCTCCCTTGAACCTCATCACGACCCTATGAGGCCTGCACAATAGGTCCATCTCGCCTACATTTTCCAGATAAGGAAACAGCAGCCCCAAGAGGGCAGTTACTTGCCTAGGACCACCCAGGAGAGGCTGGCTCCTCCCCCCTCACAGATGCCCTGCCCTAGCTGTCTCCACCCCACACCCAGCACCACCACTGACCAGGGTCCCCACCTTCTGGCTTCTCCATGTTTGTCCAGGTCCCTGGCCAGTCCCAGCCATAGTGGAAGAGGGGAGAGTATTTTGGGAGGCCTGCTTGAGTGGCTCCTGCCTGCCCATGCCCCACTAGAATCTCTGCCCCACAAGCTGGTGTGAGGCCACACCAAAGGCTTCATGACATTACTGGAGGGAGTTTGCACAGAACTGGCTCTTCCTCCATTCAGAAAGTCTCCCAAGGTGACCTCTTTGACTGGTAAAGCAGGGTCTTCCCAGGGTACTGGGTGGGACAGTTTTCCTCCTCATTCACATGGAAGGTTCTGAGGTCTGGTCAGGAAGGATCCACTAGGAATGCATAAGTCCCCCGGATCCTTCTCATAAACCATCTGGAGCACATGACACTGCTAACCGGGCACTGGGCTAAGAATCTTATGACACTGTTGATTAGCAGTGTCTGAAAAGGGCAGAGTGGGGAACCCCAGAAAACACATGTCTGCCCCACGTATGCCTATTGGGACCCAAAGCTTTGCAGCCCATCTGCTCCCTGGCCTGTGGGGCCCTTCTGCTGTCCCCATCCCTGGTACAGGCAGAAGCCCCTCCCCAGGGAGGTGCAGTGCAGACAGGAGCAGCAGGGCCTGGTTCCTGACGATGGCTGGGCTAGTCTGGGGAGGGAAAGAAGCGGCATCCGCCACATCCACCCTACGGCTGGAGGAAGTTCCATCAGCAGAG
>CAUYSK010058357.1:0-25151 GCA_963575035.1 Avahi laniger
GGTCCCAGGCACCAAGAATCACGATGCTCTTGTCCCTTGACCCAACCAATCCTAAGACTCCATTCTAATGAAATGATTCAAAACACAAGCAAAGCTCTATATGCAAAATGGTCATCAACTGAAAAAAACCTAGAAGTCCCACAAAATGGATGAAGAATCAAATAAGTTAAAGTATTTCTTAAAAAACACAGCCATTAAAAACCAAAAACATGCTTTATTTATTTTTTTTAAAGAACATTTAATGGCACAGGAAGGGCCTCATGATAAAATATTTAGTGAACTAAGCAAGATAAACGGAGTGAGTTCAGCCTGGTTTTTCAGGACAATAAAACTATACATTTTAAATTTACTTTTGTGCTTTTCTTGATTTCCCAAATTTTTATAATGAAAGTATCATTGATTTTATAACCAGGAAAAAAAGTTATGCTACATTTCTAAGTTTTTAAAAATATCTAGGCAAAGCTGGGTGTGGTGGTGCACATCTGTAGTCCCAGCTACTCGGGAGGCTGAGGCAGGAGGATCGCTTGAGCCCAGGAGCTTGAGGCTGCAGTGAGCTATGGTCAGGGCGCTGTACTCCAGCCTGGGTTAAAGATCGAGACCCTGTCTCTTTCTCTCTTTTAAAAAAAGTTAAAATCTCTTAAATAACTCATTTAATTTTGTGTATTTCTAAAAAGTTATTTGAAACAGACTGCAACAAAAGACACCTGACTGGTGTGGCCGTGGCTCAGTTACTCAGTCAAGCAGGGCGTGAGTCTCCTATCAGCGATGTGTGCGCCACAGTGACAGCACCGACCTGTAGTAAGCACTCAACAAATGATGCTCTCGTGCAAATAACGATGAAAAGCAAGAGCCAAGTACCAAAGAGGGACGCAACATTAGACCTCAAGATCTCGCCAGATTCACAAATTCAAGTACCTAACCAGGACTTAGGATTGAGGCCATTTCTTATGGTTTTATATTCATCACATTAGTTCCAAAATTTTAGACTACAAAAACTGTCCCTTTCCAACTTCCTTAGGAGCACATGCTGGCTGCAGCATGAGGGGACATCAGAACCCCGTGATGCGTCACTGCAGGCCCTGGCGTGACCAATGCCAAGTGCAGAGCAGGCTGAGGGCAGGGGCTCTGCCCCAGGTCGGATTCATCTTTGCAACCCTGGTCCCTGACACGTTTTAAAGAGACATACATAGATCACATTGCTTGGGAAAAAACTGGCAAGTGAACATTCTCTAACAGACAGGTTTAAATACAATTCGTAGACAAAATCCAATTTGTATTAGGTATGCTTGTTACACAAAGGAACTAAATATCAAATTACTGCATAAGGGAAGAAAACTCAAAATGTCATCAACTGCGTATCATCACATCTCACCTCCAACTGCTCTGCCTGCTAAATGTGTATTTGGGGAATACATTTCTTAGAGGAGAATCCACAGTTTAAATTAATCATACAGACACAGGATATTGTACCAAACTGAACTCACTCCATTTATCTTGCTTAGTTCACTAAATATTTTATCATGAGGCCCTTCCTGTGCCATTAAATGTTCTTAAATATTTCTTCTCTTGTTCAAGATAAGGAGCTACAGGACATCTATTAATATAATTTACAGGGTGGACGTCCAGTGGGTGACCGAGGCTCTGCCCGCAGGCCCCGTGGAGAAGGCCATCTCCCCCAGGTGGCTGCTCTGTCGATGTTCAGGAAATGGGTGTCCAAGTGACCTTTCTGCAGACACGAGAATGTCCTATATCTAATTGCATGACAGCAGCTGGATATGGTGGACTAAGCATGTTTGGGCCTTGAAGACAGACAGCCCAGGGTAATAAAAATCCTGGTTTTATTATTTATAAGCTGACTCCAGATAAATTTTATTCTTCTTTGCCTCATCTGTAACAAAGGACTATGCATCTCCCCTGAAGGCTGGCACATGGGTTAAATGATGGTTAGTCTGTACAAAACCATGCTCAATAAATGTGTTTCCCCTTCTTCCTTTCATAATGATTAACATCCGTAAGTAGAGTGTTCACATGGGACAGAAACATGCAACTTACCTTATCAATCATCTTCATCCATTTTGGCAAATCATCAAACGTCTCCTTCTTAGTGATATCATACACTAATATGATCCCCTTGGCACTTCTGTAATAAGCTGAGGTAATGCTGTTGAATCTCTCCTGACCTGCTGTGTCCCTAAGAAACAACAGGAAAAATCAGTTTCCAAACAATAACCAAAGCAAGCAACTCTACATTCCAATGCAAACACAAATTATGCTTCTGTTTTTCTACTACGAAAGAACGAGTAACATGCACATTTCTTTTGTTTTCCTTCCCATGATGATTACAGTTAAAGAGTGTAGGGAAAATTCAGGTTGACTAAAACTATATGAGATACAAGCTATCTTTGTACAGGGGTTAACTAAATTAGATGAATGGAGATGGATTACGAACCAAAATCAACACACTATTCCAGAATAACATAACTTTTTCCCCTTAAAGATAGAAAATCAGTAACAGGAAGGCTAATACTACATCAAAATATATGATCATTATGTTTTTCCAAAATAAAACAGGATGTACAGACTTTTAAAATGCAGCACATCCAAAGCAATCCCCAAAAGCTCACATGTGGGTGGTTTACAAAACCGTTCATCACAGCTGAGAGCAACGTTGATGCACAGAGAGCGCACGTTTCACACACGCACACACGTGTAAACCCCATGCACATGCGCACCCACCCGCTCCCACACACGGTATGAGACTATGGAGGATGAACGCCCCCACGTCAAAGAGAATCATTTCTCACTCGCTCGCACCAGTGCTAGCGCTGAGGGCGAGGCTGGGATCACCAACTACCACTTCAGGCGAGAGAAGAAAAAAGATTCACAGCTGCAAACCTAGCAGGCGTGGCCTGAAGTCAGCAGCACTGGGCCTGTGGGGACAAGCAGGGCCAGCGTGCCTGGGAACGCCCCGGCCGTGTCCTGCCAGCGTGACACGCAGGCCCCCCCCACCGCAGGCCGAGCCCTGCTGCGCACCAGGCGACGCCTCCCGTCTGCGCTAGCACCTGAGCACAGGCACTACCGTTAGTCGGGGGAGCGTCTCTGAACTAGCTACGGGCAAACAAAAATATAAAGAAGTCACAATTACTTCCAAATCAAGATTCTGAAAATAAGAATTTTCATGGCAAAAAGTCACAATAAAAGGGAGGAGAGAGGTCAATGCCACAATAGTTTAAAGATGCTAAAATCCCGTATAGAGCAAAATCTTAACTTTTTTTCAAATAAAATGTCTTCCCAATGTGACAATTTGGGCAGAAATAATAAAGCATAAAAGCAATTTTTGATCTCTTACCTTATACCCAAAGGGCCAACATAAACTAACATTAGGCTTGCAATAAATTTTTGACATTCTAGAATAAATCATAACAGTACAAGGAAATTTACTATAAATTATAATGCAAGTTCACTTGACCACACTTTTTCCCATCACAAACCATAAACTTTGTTCTAGAAGGTTCTGAGTCCCCAGTGTACTAGATTGTGAGGGAAACTGAGGAAATGGAGGGAACAAGAGGAACAGCAAAGATGTACAGGGAGTTAGGCAGTAGGCTGCCAGGAAACTGTTTTGTTTTTTTTTAGTCATAATATATAGTGCTCAAGTCAGTTTTTCTAGGTGTTTTGCTTCTGTAAATTTGTTCAACAACAGGTATATGTGCTAATATTTCCCAATTTCCTCAAAAGCACTGGCTCAAACCCTACCTGGGGTGGATGAGTCATTTCTGGGTATGCTCTGCTGTCAGCAGGCAGGGCAGTGGACAGAGGCCCAGGGCACCTGGGCACTGCGGCTGCCTCCACGACTTGGCCTCTCCGAGGAACAACTTTCCTGAACTGTTTCTGTTGCCTCACATGTGCAGTGGTGGAAGCTCTAACTCCCTCTACGGCAGGCGTTATCAGCAGTGAGGACATGCAGAGACAATGATTGACACTACTTAAATCTACAGTTCTCCGGTAACATACACGGTTAATATCTCATTTTGTTGATAAAATGACCAACAGTCCCCCACTAACAAAAAATGCTACAGAAGTAGTCTTGTTATTTCCTTAATCCTAAACAGAAAAGGTGGTCAAAGCAAAAGGTAGGGGAGATACCAAACAGACTTGCAAATACAGTAAAGTTCACTATTCCATGATTGCTAATTTGAAATCTAAAAACTTCCTTTTTCCTCCAAACTGACACTGGCCACTTCAACCTGAAGAAGGACGTAAGCACATTCACAGTGCACAGACACTGCCTGAGTCCTAGTTCTCCTGGTTCTCCATGAAATACGCCAAGAAACCGCTTGAGAACCATCACGTACTTCTCATTACAACGATGCTCAGTGGAGGAGGTTCTGGTCAGGAAGGACTTAACAAGGAAAACAATTCCTTTAAAGACCATATATAACCTAGCTTTTCCCAAAGAACCCTAACCCAGGTACGCCAGGGTCGAGTACGCGGGGGCAATGGCGTACACAAATAAGGCTCTTCAATGCAAGGTCGCACCACAGCAGGTGAGTTTCTGCAAGGGGAAGGACACTTCCCTGGGCACCTTGCAGGCAATCCCCAAACACACCCTTTGGCAATGCTGCTATAACTTACGGCTTCCTTTAGACTAGACTTGCCACCAAACTGCTTCCCATTAGTGATGCTTTATTGTTAAACAAACAAAAAAGCTCACTAACAATGCCATCTGCTTTGTTCCAGAGGATGTAAGCATCCCCTGGGGCCTGACTGGATGTCCCAGGAGGGCAGAGGCTGGTCTGCTTTCGTCCACCAGGGTCCAGCAGAAAACATGTACTGAACAGAAGGCTACATGTTTAAAATTCAGAAAGCTGGTGCCCCTTCAAGGCAAAACATACTTCACAGTTTGGCCCAAAACTGCAAAAAAAAATTGGAAATTGGAAATCTAAAGAATATGACAGATAGATGGAGACCGAATTCTTCAGGATTTCTAACAACAACTAAAAGACAACACTAACAAAAGATAACACTAACAGGCACCTTCAAGGCAACTGAGAAAGAACAGATTTATATATCATTTGATTTCCACAGGGAATCGGTGAATAAAATTATTCTCTAATCCTCAGCATTTAGGAGTATACATTAATATTTTCAAACCAATAAAGAGTTATTAAATCCTTCAGAGCATAGCTTGCCATCCTATCACAAGTTATGACTTGTCCAAATCAGGATTTGGTCAAATGTTTTAATGTTTTAAAAAAATTCTGTGCTGAGTACTATCAAGAAACATTTCCCATTTCTTTAAAAAGTCAATATAACACATATTTTTTTCTACTCTGAAATCTGTAGTTAGCACAATATAGCTGAATTGCAAATTTAAATAACAATCAGATGTAAGATCTTCACTGAGCATTCTGGGAATTACGTACTTTTAATACATCTTCATCCTAAGCAATTTTAACCTAGCTTTTCGTGTAAATCAACTCACATTCATTTCTATATACATTCAACGAATTTAGACTCCAGAAATTGGGGCTCAAAACCAGAGAAATTATAGATAATATAACTTTTAATAAAAATAATCGAAGAATAGGGATAGTAAAAGGTATTTTTTGATGTAGTTTAAAAAAATGTTGCATGAATAGCATACTTAGAAATCTCAGAAACATTAAGCTTGCCATTAAAAAATTCACTGTTTTTGCTGACTTTAAATCAGACATAAAGAAAGAGAACAGAAACCTCAAAATGCAAAATCTGAGGCAATCATTCTAACATAAATAAATGAGCAAATTAGTTTACAAAAATCCCAGTGAGGAAACACTAACCAGTTTACCACTCCCCATTTAAAATCATTCCTTAAATTCCATTATTTTGGGCTTGGCTCTGAAAACTGAAGGTAGAAAACCATGTTCCTTTGCGAGAATACTCCATAGTATTCTCTCTCAAAAATATTTGGGTTGACAAAGTTTTTGTTTTCTAGTCTTCTCTAAAGTGCCCCTGCCTGAATGACTTTCCCCACATACTAACTTACCTGCTATCGTGTATGTTCGAAGAACAGAGTAAATGAAATGTTGATTCCATTCAACAAGTATTTACTGAACACCTATTATGTGCCAGCACCATAAAAGTCCTACATAAATCTCCATTTTTCAAAAAATTAGACGATGGTATCAATGCACTGATCATTCTTCTGCCTGTCTATGAAGAGGCAGAATTCTAATATTTCCCCTCTATCTCCATAAACTTGAATTTTTCAGTAATGATAAAGAGCTGATTTCTAGAGATTTACAGTTTATCAAGGTCAGCTATTAATAAATCATCATTTACTACACTTACCATGTGATCTGTTCTCATGTTTCTGTTTTTGTTGCAAATTGAAAAATTCCTGTGATTCTGTTTTTCTAGTTTGGTAATACAACAATGCTTAGACGATTCAAAGATTTTTTTTTTTTTTTTTTTTTAGACAGAGTCTCACTTTTTTGCCCTGGCTAGAGTGAGTGCCGTGGCGTCAGCCTAGCTCACAGCAACCTCCAACTCCTGGGTTCAAGTGATTCTTCTGCCTCAGCTTCCCGAGTAGCTGGGACTACAGGCATGCGCCACCATGCCCGGCTAATTTTTTCCATATATTTTCAGCTGTCCAATTAATTTCTTTCTATTTTTGGTAGAGACGGGGTCTCACTCTTGCTCAGGCTGGTCTTGAACTCCTGAGCTCAGAACGATCCGCCCGCCTTGGCCTCCCAGAGAGCTAGGATTACAGGCGTGAGCCACCGCGCCCGGCTCAAAGATTCTTATTTGATGCACTTAATATGTCCACTTAAATGGTGCAATTACTAATTTTCAGGGCATAAACCAACTTCAGGGGATGAATGCTCCCCCACTTCCAAGCAGAGACTGAAAGGAGCAATGTCAACTTAAGAGCACCAGTTAAACAAAAGCCCCCAATAGTGAAGGCTGGTCCAGTGGACAGAAAAGGGGACCCTTAAATGAATCATTTCGATTCTGTGTTTGCTTAAAGGAAGGAGACGATATCACGGCTTCAAGTCCACTTCAACACAACGACAACTAGTTCACCGTGGATAATTTCCAGGATCACCCCTGGGATATAAATGCATGAAACTACATCCTAGTCAACACATTTTATTTTAGCTACGCTTACATAAAGTTCTTACACATGCTCATGCAGAAATACTTATTAAGTATAGAGAAGAAAATAATGGTCCTTTTTCTGACCACGGATAATCAAGGAACTGAAAAACGTGACACTGACATAAAAATATGACAACGACACCTGCAGCTTCTGGTACTTTGAACTTTTAGGAATCCATAGCAAATAAAATTTCTTTAGTCTGGCTATATCCAGAAATCGAGAAAAATGCACTTCTAGATCCCCCGTGAAAACCAATGGGCAACGCTTTCACAGATCGAGTCAGAAAATCAGAGCAGAGCAGAGTACACAGTGAGTCCACAGCGCCTCCCTGAGGGCTGTTTCCAACCTCACTGGCTCCTGCTCTGCCCTCGAGGGAGCCCGCCGCAAAGCAGGTCACAACAGCAACGGCACAAGGACCGCTCGGGACTCCAAAATAAACCACCATTACTTTAAGAAAGTAGTAAGAATTAGAATCACGATTCCAATACTTCCTTTTCACCTACTGGATAGCAATAATGAAGAAAAAGGGTTATCTTTTAAACAAAATATTTCAGAAGATACAAATCTTATTTTAAGTATTGTACGATTAACAAAGTGGCTGGCATATCTTGGAAAATGAGTCACTGTTGAAATCCCCTTCAGGAAAAGACAAATTCTACTTTCTTAGTGAATCACGGGAGTATTCCACGTGGAAAAGTTGCAATCGACCTTTCAGTGAGTCCAGTGCCTCTCATTTTCCCTCCCGCGGCTACATTCCTCGCCAATGTCATACGGTTGTGAAAATTTAGAGACGAAGGCAGAGGGGTGAAGAGTCAAGGCAGAAGCAGGGGGAGTTATTTCTGGAGGATGCTTTCACATCCAAGAGACAGTGGTTTCTGAGCACCCGTGCTCTTCCTGGAACCACGCGGTCACGCTCCCTCCACGGAGGGAATTCTGCGAGGTAGGGCCCTTAGCTCAAAGTCAGAGGCACTGCAGTCAGATTCCAGAGGCATCCAACTCACTGGCACAGACCGTCTTAGTGGGCAGAGTTCCAGGGAGGCACCAGGACATTTGCACATACTTTTCTAAACCAGATTACTACCATCAGGGCTGAAGACAGTATTCGTGCATTAATGAAGACGTGTGTCAGTCCTCAGGCCTGGGTGCCCTCCACTGAGGTAGGGGAAGGCAAGCGTCACACATACTCCAGTATCACCTACGTTACCTTTTGTGAAGCAATCTCATCAAAAATACTTCATTCATCCATAAGTGCTAGGTACACAGATGGACACATCCCAGATCTTTTACCTTAAAGAGCTTATAATTCGAAATAGCAGTTTGTGTGCAAGACACTTTATTGCCATTGACAGAGTTAAAAAATGGGCAGCAATGCATAAAACAAAGTTTGCTGCCTTTCTGATCATGGGCTAGTAAAAGAGGAAATTTCTATTTTTTTTTATTCAAGTATTTAGGCTCAAAGTTTCACAGTCAAGGCAAAAATAAAAATACAAAAACCAAAAGCACAAAACAAAACAAAAATCCCCAAACCAAAAAATCCTTAAAGTGGGTTACGTAGTCAAGGGTGACCAAATAAAGACATTACCTCAGACACCTCCGGAAGGCAAGTAAGCAAAGCTGGCTCAGCTGCAGCTGTGCCCCAGACACGGACACGGATGAAGGATGAAGACATGGCACTAACATTCAAGCATTAGGTGACCGATGATGCCACAGATGAAGCAGCGGTTAACGCAGATGAAAGCAAACACACACACGGTGGACAAAGAATCAGAGCTGAGGGTGACCTGCCAAGAGGAGTTAGTGAGCTGAGTACACGCATCTGTCACCACAAACAAACGGCATTCTCAGCAGACCTCGGCAGTGCCGCTTCAAACCACCGCCAGACCTGATCTTAGCCTTGCCTCCACCTGCGGGCTGTTAATGGCTTACAGAAAGCTATTAGTGCTGAATGCGATTTTAACACAGCTGGTTTAGGCTCTCGTTCCAATCACGATCTGACAAACGGGCTTCTCTTCAGAAAGGGGCCTCTGGATTCGTCTCCAGTGGACATTAACGGGGGCCCAAGTCACGTGGCCCCCAAGTCACATGGCACTGGCAGCGCAGCTGGGAGGAGGATGCCCGCCCCGCAGCAATACCACAAAGTGCCACCACGAACAGCCCCTACAGGGGATCTGCCTTCAGAGGGTGCAAATCCGATTATGAACACGTTGGACTTTCTTTGAATGCTGTCACTAAATACCTGAAGACAGGTATGTGAGCAGTCATTTTAGTGATGACAGTTTTGATATCATGTCAAATGATTTGAAAACAGAGGCAAAAAGGTTCCCAACTAGCTATCATTAAAGTATTAGGTTATTAAGTATGAAATGTCTGATTTCCTTAAGTACTAAGTTTGACAGGTGATATTGCCGACATTTCACTTCGACACTTCTTGTTTCATTTTTATTGTGAAGGTACATCCTTAGTCTTTCGAATGCACATACTGGCTTGTGAATATCTTTCAAAAATTTTTTAGAGCAGTTTTTGTGCAACCACAGCTAAGTAAAAAATTCACGTTATTTTTGAATGAGAGTTCTGTCATGGAACCAATGCTGTGCAGACAGGTCAAAACAGCAACAAAGTGTTTGGGAAGGATGTGGCTAATGAACGGACAGTATGTTGATGGTCTGAGAAGTTCCATTCTGGTGATTTTAACCTTGAAAATGAGCCACGTGGGCAACCTGCGACCAAGGTGGATGATGATGAGCTGTAGTGGAAGTGAATCCACCTCAACCTATGCATGCATTCGCAGCAAGGTTTGATGTTACTATTCCAACAATATTAGACCACTGGAAACAAATGGACAAGAAGCTGGATAGATGGGTTCCACACGAATTAATGAGCGTCAGAAGAGGAATCGTCTTGAAGCTTGCCTTTCTTTGCTGTCATGACAAAAAGGTGAATCATTTCTATAACATATTGTTACATGTGATGAAAAATGGACTCTTTTTGACAATCACAAGCATTTGGCAGAATGGTTGGATAGAAATGAAATGCTGAAACACAGTTCAAAACTGAATATTCATCAAAAAAACTAACGGTGTCTGTTTGGTGGTCCGGCACTGGTATTAACCACTGCAGCTTCATGAAACCTGGTCAATCGATCACAGCGGATGTCTGCTGCAACCGGTTGGATGAAATGATGAGGATGCTTGTGCTTAAGCAGCTGAGACTGGTCAGCAAAGACAGGCCAATCCTCTCGCAAGACAACACTTGACCACATGTTGCACAAACAACGCTGCACAAACTACAGCAGCTGGACTTGGAAACTCTGTGTCATCCACTGTATTCACCAGACCTTGCACCAACTGACTACCACTTCTTCCAGGCTTTGGACCACTTCTTGCAAGGGAAATTACTCAATTCTCAACAAGTTTTGCAATTTCATTGCCACTTGCTCTCCAGGCTTCTTCGCTGCTGGCATAAACAGGCTACCGTTAAGATGGTAAAACTGTGTCAATAGTTTAGGCTGATACTTTGATTAATTGTACTGCTTCTTGTTTGAGATATAATAAACTAAATTTTGATTCAAAATCAGACATTTCATATTTAATGACCTTAAGACAGTTCTTCTTTCTACAACTCCCTATATGCGAGTGGAATACGACGTAGCCTCTTCTAAATTCTCTTTTGAAGGAAGCACTGTTGATTTTAAAATAAGCAAAGGAGAAGAAAAGTAGGAGAGCTGAACCAGCTCAGTGGTTAATTTCATTAAACAAGCCTATGGATAATTAAAAACATACAGCGCATTACTGGGTGCAGGCTCTTCCACTTACCAAATCTGTAATCTAATTTTCTTTCCTCTTAGCTCTACGGTTTTGATTTTAAAGTCAACACCTGCAAATAAAACAAATAAATATGAAGCAAAACAATAAAGATGAAATTTGTCATACAAAATAATTCTCTTTGTATGTTTTTGTATTATTACCAGAAAAACAAACATACAAAAAATCGGCATCAGCAATAAATTCCAAGGAAAAGGCAGAAGCACACCAAGATGTACAGCCCCACGCCACCCTCCTGCCTGAGCGCACGCTAGGAACGCTGGCCTTATCCCGATCGATGGACCTAGTATTTGCTGTCCATGGTACAATTTATTACTACCACAGTTCAGCACAGAAGCCAGCTTAAAATTACATTTCATAATTGTATCAACAAATGGATGGCTTTAAAAGGATGTTATCTTAGGGAAAATTCTTACATGGAACACTGGAAACTTCATCTTGATTTGAAACAGCCTTAATCTGAATTTAGAAATTACCATATTAAAACTTTTGGCACTCACAGAAAATTCAGGTAAATATAAACATGACGTTTATTATATTATCAATAGTGGGAGGGAGGAATTATTTTAAAAATGTACTCTCACACAAATTAACATATCCAATTTTAATTTTTATTCATTTTAATATTACTAAGCAAACCATCATGTATCATCTTTCCTTTTCAATTCAGCCCATAAAGCTTCAGATGTATTTTTTAAAACAAAATTTTCATTCGTGCATGTCACCTTATATGCTTTTCAATTACAGAAAACTTAAAATATTCCAAGACAGTATTTTTTTAACATAATGTTTACAACTAAGAAAAATGAAAGGGATGCTGGCTGAAATCGAAACTAGAGACACCTTCCCTACAGGAGCTACTTCCTGACTGCCTCTGGGACCCAAGGGTGGCTGATCCCGGCCTCCCACAGGCTGGCAGGCACCACGTTTCCGAGTGGTACCTTGGCCAAAGAGCAGGAGGACCCTCCACCTCTGGGAACTGATGCAGACAGAGGAGGTTCTTGAGGGGGAGTGGAAGACGTGACCGATGTTCACAATGAGTGACACACAGTACATGGGAGACACAATGCCACACCAAAAGGCACGTGTACAACCCTGGGGGAGGCCCTCCTTCTATACAAGAGAAGTCGCATGTAAATGTCACAAGAAAACAAAGCCTGGAGAACACTCTACTAGATTTTAATTCTTAACCTCTCACATCAGACAATTTCAAATGTCCCTGAAGGAAGGCTGGTTAACTCGATTTCACTTTCAGTTCTGGAACTGATTTGTTTTCCAAAGTCAAAGGACACTCGAACACAGCCTTGAAACAGGAAGCAGGGTTGTGCATGACTAAGATCCTTAAGCCCAGTTCCTGAATGACTCAATGACGAGGTACCAGCATAACTTAGGTTCTGATTTTAAAAAGGTATAGCTTAATGACAAAACACTGCCAGGCTAATCTGTGATGGAATTTACAAATCAAATTCATACTCTGTCATGACTACTATTCTGTTTTAGTATTGTTTCCAATTACTTCAAATGAGTTTGTTTTCAAATGTTTAGTTAGGGGATGTAACTTTTATAAAAACTTGTCACATGGCTGCTGCTTTACTGAAAAGAATTGGCATCTGATACCACTCTTGAGCTCTGCTTCCAATCAACTGCAAGAGTCCCCTGAAACAGCCAGAGCAGGCAAGTTTCGTTCTGGTGACGCTGTTTTCTCTGCACGTCAGATGCTCTTTTTCAACCAACCTGAGCAACTTATCCAACTTTAGCATTCCCACACCAGGACTACTTTGGTAACCACAAGGTTTAATCAATAAAAATAAAAGGACAGGGCATTAATATTCAAAATCAGAAAATAAGTGGTAATATTATCACGTGATTATAAACATATCACTGATTCTTAATAGGAAAACAAAATAGGATTAATAATCTGTTTAGCCACAATGAAGACGATCTAGTTTTAGTGAGTAGATTAATGTCAATAAAATCACTAACGACAGAAAAAATACCCAGTGGCTAAATCTAAAATTCCATGAATGAAAACAGTTCATTAAAATAGTCCTCTGTCTTCAATGAAATATCCTATACCTGTATCATATCTAACAGCCATTAAATAGCTGGTAATGACTGGAAACAATCCAATTTATGGCTTAGAAATGTATTTTTATCAAAGTATACAACTAATAATTTCTAAAAAGCTTCTTACATCAAATCAAAAATTTCTTAATGTTGTCTATTTTTAATATTTGCACTTCAGAGAAATGACAATGAGCCTCGACAAAAGGTAACAAGTTGTCAACAGCCTTGAATATTTCATGGATTAGTTTTGGGAAAAGTCAGCAGAGTTCCTCCCACTGAAGAGGAAATGTTTACAAACAAACACGGGACAAAGAGGTTAGCAACTTCATTCCTATCCATAGCCCGGTAAACCCAGTTTCCTGCAGGTATCTGGACTAAGGGAGGAAGCAACCGGCCCCCACCACTCATCAGTTCATGGGGACGGTCCCTGCCCTGGAAAAGCTCAGTCATACTGACCTAAATTAAATTAACACACCATGCACTTGGCAAAGAAGTGTCTTTCTTTGCCGTTCTCTCTTCTTAGAGAACCTCCTTGTCTGCCCAGAAATCTTTTAAATCCTAGATTTCCCAGCTGAACCCTTCTCTGACTACACCACGCTTACCCTCCCTCCTCACCTCTGTTCCCAGTTCCTGGCCTGGACTCTCTTCCGGCCCACATCATCCTGCTCCTTCTTTGTCACTTCCCCGCTGAGGACAAACTCATCTTTGCCCCCTGAAGTCCAGGACACTGCCTGGCACACAACAGCAACTCAATGAATCTGATGACTGAAAATCACTCCTTCTCCACCAAGTGCTGTACACGTAAGGAGAAATGCTGGTTATTTCTGGAAATGTTAGGGAGATTCAGGACTAATGAATTAACAAAAAAAAAAAAAAGACACTTAAGTAGTAGACAGGGCGGGCAGATGTGGAACGGGAGCAGTGGATGCAGCACCCACGTGGGAGACATAGGTACACATGCAGAAACAGAGCGTTTCACTTCTACAGTTCCTCAAAGCATGGGGCAGTCTTACTATGCTCACAGCCTCTCCAAGTGGTCCACTAAGTAAATTATTCTGGTAACAGGAGCTTATCTTTCTTTAAGCTTACCAATTTAGAAAGTCTTTTACTTTAGCGAAGTTTTCAAAAAGGACACAGGTTACAGCGCTATATCATTAACAGTGAGCTTAGACTGCTCTATTTGAGTCACTGTATCTTATTCTTGACCCTAATTTCCTTTAATAATAATATGATAGTAAACATTTGTCAAACATTCCAAGCCTTATACCCAATGCATCCAATCCTTGCAGCGGCCCAGTAAGGTGGGCACTTGCTACTTCTATTTTATAGAGGAAGACTTTGGAGAGTAGTGAGGTAGGTAGTTCCACTGTGGTCATACGTGCTATTTGAGCAGCAGAACCAAGATTCAAATTTAGACCACTGCCCACCATGAAAGGTTATCATAATAAAAGTCAGATGGGTGAAAAAAGAAAAAAGTGTGAAACGTTCTGCAAATGGCCCATAATCACCATAATCAAGTGGTTACAGACAAAGCCTAACTTTGCGCTTTGCCTTCTTAGTTGCCTTTCATGAATCTTAGCAACAGCAATGAGCAGTCAGTGTGCTCAGTGCTCACAAGATTTGTAAGTTCCCCTTAAGGCAAAACACTTCCAAAACACTACTGTGTTTCTTTCTGCTGGGCCATAAAAAGTTACAAAAGTGAAAACAGCACAAATACACAGAAATTTCTTTCTTCACACTTCTTTTCAGCAAAGCAAAAATAACGCTACGGTCCACGTCTAGGATTGCAGCCGAACAGACTGCGCCCCTTTTCCTTTCATGCTCATGTCCATCGTCCCCCCTCCACCAAAGATCCTGAGTTTGCACCAGACTATAGATTTTACCTAACACCTTCACAACACTGAAGGATTTTCAGACTTGGAAGTAAGCCTCAATTCAAACAGTGGCTGTGATGTTACCAAAATTTACAGTAACTATCTTAAGTTTGTACAGTGGCTTTTCTTCCAAGGATCTATCTTATGCAATGTCATCCAATTTGGGACATAATATTCCTACTAAGGGAGATGATTTCAAACATATTCAGTGAGTTGTGAGAATATAAATTAAGAAATATGCCAAGGTCACAGAGATAGAGGCAAATCTAACATTAGAAAACAAGTCACCCAGGCTGGGCATGGTGGCTCACGCCTGTAATCCCAGCACTCCGGGAGGCCGAGGCAGGAGGATCGCTTGAGCTCAGAAGTTCAAGACCAGCCTGAGCAAGAGCCAGACCCTGTCTCTACTAAGAATAGAAAAAATTAGCCGGGTGTGGTGATGCTTGCCTGTAGTCCCAGCTACTCGGGGGGCTGAGGCAGGAGGATCGCTTGAACCCAGGAGTTTGAGGTTGTTGTGAGCTAGGCTGACGCCACAGCACTCTAGCCTGGGCAACAGAGTGAGACTCTGTCTCCAAAAAAAAAAAAGAAACCAAGTCACCTAAACACGAAGCCAGTCTTCTGCCCAAACTATACCATCTCTGAGAGAAGAGTTCAAAATGAATCCCCATACCACGCAAACTTGCTGCTAGAACTTTCTTTCAATTCCTGTACTGTCCTCAGGAATTGTGAAATCCATTAATGTTATTTAATATTATCTGGCTTTTCCTACTAAAGCTGTGTTATGAAGATCCAATCAAATAGAAACTAAGTAACATAACTGTAAAATATTTTGATCATCTCAGAAGCAGGCACTATTAAAATAGTAACGTTACCATGTGCCATTAAAATATGTTTATTCAGGGTTGGATGCAGTGGCTCACACCTGTAATCCCGGTGCTTTGGGAAGCTGAGGTGGAAGGATTGCTTGAGGCCAGGAGTTCAGACCAGCCTGGGCAACACAGCAAGACCTCATTTCTACCAAAAAAAAAAAAAAAATTAGCCTGGCGCAGTGTCACTGTGCCTGCAGTCCCAGGGGAAGCTGAGGCCAGAGGATCACTTGAGCTCAGAGGTTTGAGGTTGCAGTGAGCTATGATCGCGCCACTGCATTCAGCAGAGCAAGAAAGAAAGAAAAGAAAAAATGCTTATTCAGGCCTGAGGATATCAAATGTCCCATCCTAAGTTTAGTAAGATCTACCCCTCTCTTGCATTCCAGGGTTGGCGTGCTTCCACCCAGCATAGACAGAGCACCCCACGTCTCAGTACGCAGGAGCACAGGAGGCAGCCTTGCACTTGACTGGAACACACCACGACACCACAGGCTGCACCGGGCAGGGGAGAAGGGAGAGAGTCGGAGCCACTCAGAGGAGTTGGACATTTCTGTTCTCACGGAAATACGCATGCACGAGAGAATTCCATAGAAAGGTGTTTATTCTCTTCACAAATAAAAAGAAAATTAAGAACTAACTTTTTTGGTGTTTGCTGTAGTTCAGGTACTATTCTGAGGGCTTTATGTGCATTAAATCATTGCAGTGGATCATCTTAATTTTACGAGGCAGATATCATCATTGTCCCCACTTTATAGATGAAAATACTGAAGTCAGAGTAGATGCCTAGGTCACGGAGCTGATTAGACACAGACGTGCACCTGGGCTGTCTGGCTGCGGGCTGTGCTCCCGCCCACTCCCTGCGCGGCCCCACCTAATGAATGAGAGGAGGAGGGCGTGGCTGGAAGGGAGGTATGAACACATATTTAAGGCTGAAAAAAACACTTTGCATTGCTAGGCAAGTATTAGAAAATTAACAGTGAGGTACGCGAGCTGGCTGGCTGGGGCAGATTCCATTCGGGCACCAAGAGGCCTTCTCCGCTCCTGGGCTATACACAAATCCCTATCTGAAAGGCTGTGGCCACTATGTCACTTTGAGCTCTTGGTCACAAGGTCACATGCAAAAAAATACCGACTTTACTACCACTCAGATCGGATCCATAAAAACACAGGGACTGTCGAATGGATTACCCGGGCCATGCACTTACATTTTGATATTTCATATTCACTTATCTACAGATAAAGGATTTTTTGGAGTTTTTGCATCTACAGGATAAATTAGAAAGAGAATTATAAATTGTCTTTTCTGGGCCAGGCACCTGAGCTATTTTATCTTCATTTATTCCTGTACCATGAGATAGGAAAAGAGTGTAAGTCCCACTTTTTTTTTTTTTTTTATGAAGGAGGAAACTGAGGTAAGTGGCTTGTCTAAGGACACAGTGGCGGCTTGTGATGGAGCTGGAACTTAAATGCAGGACTGTTTGTCGGCCTCCAGTATCTACTCTCTCCACACATACTACCACCTGGGGAGCATCTGGAAAGAAGTGCTGACCAGGGAGAAAGCTGACTGTGCTTCTGTGATTCTGTAGCCCATCAACAAGAGCGTTAGGCTTCTACCACACACAAGGCACGAAGAGGGAGCGAGCGTGTGAAAAACAGCAAAGCTCCTCCGTTAGAGGGGCCAATCCCTTCACTGAGTCCTGGCCTGGGGAGCCCTATCGGTCGGCTCCCACAGCTGGCCTGAGCTGGCACTGCAGGCTGTTTCGTTTGTTTTGTAAACCATGAAGGTATTATATAAGCACAGAAACCAAACAGTGGAGTTTGTAAGATTTGGAGGGAAAAATGTTTCTGGAGAAAAACGTTTTCTGTTAAGCCTGTGTGGTGCTTCCTGGCTTTAAAGGATATGGATTTTAAAAAACAAACAAACATAATCACACTCAATTAAGGGCACTATTTTTGGTCTGAGTTTTGGTTTTCCAAATACTTCCCAAATGTCAAAGACGTGCAATAAAGGGCAAAAGGAGAATGATCGACTCCTTCCTCGCCGAAGCACAATGGCATTTCACCTCTTGTCCAACGCTGCGTATAGCCACCCCCAGGACTCGCTTCCCCTTCTGGTAAGGACAAGCCAGGTGAGCAGGCCTCAGCCTTGCGCCCTATAAAATGGCCAGCAGAGTGGTGTCTGACACACAGAGCCTCTCGAAAACACGTGCTGAGGGAGTGCTGTGCAGAGCTATGCTTTCTTTACAAATTCAAAGCAATGTTTATTTGGAACAGTATCTGGCACCCAAGGCCAGAGAATAATTTGGACCTATCAGTTCTCAAAGGAACCTACTCCGCCTTCTACAGCCAGTTCCAAGATCTATTGACAGACTGCTGCTGGCAGATTCTACAGACTGGAGAGAAAGAGGCGATCTCTAAGAACCTGGATCTCTATCATGCATAATGAAACCTTCTTCAGTGTGAGCGCAGACAGGGAGAGAGGCTGAAAGCACTTCAGCCTCTTTAAACAGATTTTTATTCAACTTCAACAGCCCAATGCCAACTAAATCTGCATGCTTTCTCCGAAAGACAGCTACTTTATTCCACAAAAGGGGACACTGCGCAAGTCTATCAGCCCGCAGTAAGTTTGTTACATGAACCTAATCGCATAATGCACAGCACATGTGGGAATTAGAACTGAATGTTAGTTTCTCGCACACTCACATCTCCCTGAGTCATCGTGTTACATCATTCTGGCAGGGGCGTCTGCAAGAGGTTCTCTCCAGATGGAGTGCAACCACACTGGAGGGCTGCAGAGCTCGGGCTTTTGGAGTGGGATTCTGGATGAGTTCCCCTAATTCTCTTTTAAGTGAAACACTTGGGCAGATCGGTCATGGCTTGGAAGACTGCATATAAATACAGAAGAGTGAAATAAAATACAGAGATAAGCATTTTAATCCAGTATATTAGATGTTCATTCTGGGTTTTCTAACAAAAATTTCCACCCTAAGTTTCCAGAATAAAGTGCAAGTAGTCAATTTCCCTCGACAGCCACACCACAGTTTCCAGGGAAAGACACTCCCGGACTACATGCCATCTGTCTTATCAGCCAACATTCAAGGGTGGGCTCCCAGATAGCCATTTCTGCCGGTGATTTACACTCACCTGTTTCTTGGACCCTTCAATTCCGCTGCTGGCTCAATTGCCAGCCCTGAAGAAATGGAGTCACCTGCACCTCCCCACTCCCCCAGCACACACCACCGCCCACTGACGCCCTGCCCACCGATCCTGAGTGGGGGAGAGTCAGGCCAAGACAATACAGGGACGACGGCCAGCAACTGAGTTAAAACAACTTCTGAAGTACTGTCATGTTCCAAGACCAGGCACTGCCAGGGGCCAGGCTGTGAAATGCAAGGTGCTGCTACACAATGAGAAAAACAAAGACAGTACCTTGTCCTTCCTAATTTTCTTCTTTTTCAGTTCAGGATAGTGGATTTTTGAATGTTCTTACTTGGCAACACAAAAGAACTGGCAATCCTATACTGGCCTCCAACATTCTGGGGAAAATTTTACTGCCCTGAATATCAGAATTCTGATATAGACAGCCTTATTTAGACTTTTCCTATATTTAAATATACTGGTTTTGGAAATTTTTTTTAAATATGTGAAAGGCTTAAGACATTTGAATGAAGGAATACAGAGGTAAAAAATGCAATCCTTAGAGCATTACTTTTATATCCAAAAGGCAAGTGACAAGTGGTGATATGGGCATAATTAAAGTTGGTTTCATTGACACCATAGAATATCACTGTCTTCACAGGGCTGTTACGAGGACCAAATTAGAAAACTAGGGAGGAGCTTCGCCACATCTGACCTTTACATGTATAAGACATCAGTATTTTCAACAAAGCAAATTTAAATCTCAAAGTAAGCTAAAGGACAGACAGAAAGATAGTGCCCCGACCCTGACCACCTACTAACCAGCTGTGCCACAGATGGTAAGTTTTTACCTCTCTGAGACTTTGTATTCTCATCTGTAAAATGGGGATAACTTCCAGGGATGCTGTGAGGCCTTTTCCTGGTATATAGTAAGTGCCCTCCAAATAGCAGTGACTACTAATAGAATATTATATTTTATGTGCACATAAAACTAAATTACTTATTCAAAGTCACAAACTAGTTAGAGGCAGAACCTAAAGCAAGAGCCCAGGTTTCTTATTCTTAGAGTTTTTTCAAAAATGCAGTGTTGTTGGTGTAAGAGTGGAGGGAGGTGGGTAGGTTTCTACTGGGTAAAACCATTTCAATCCAAACAAAATTAACAGCTACTTGCAACTGTTACATAAAAATAAAACAAAGGTTGACAAATACATAATTTTATGGGGCTGTTTTTTGATATATATTTTTTAAAAGCTCATTTACCTGTTTATGCTAAATCTAGTGGGAATCAAACAGGAAGAAAACAGATCAAGAATTCAGTGTTGCTAGGTAGAAATGGTTTCTGCACTCTCCAGTCAGAAAGTAATGGTATAAATGTGCACACACACACATGCACCCACAGATTCACAGTAGATAATTAAGTATAGTTATCATACAGGCATCACTATGAGAAAAAACAGTGGTCCAGGTATGCTAGATAGTTGTAAATTTCTATAGTCAAGTACTTTTTCCACTTCTCAAACTCTAAAAAGCTGCCCCTGTATTTAAAGAACTTACCAAATTATGCTAGTTATAACAGACTAAGTAATTCAATTCCACGAATACAAAATCCCTTTGAAAATAGTAATCCACTTAGACAACTTCCATTAAATAGGTCAATTATTAAAAACAATCTTTTTAGCTTTTCATACCCCTGTGAATTATGTATCTTTTAACCAAATCAGCTTCTGATCTGATTAATGATACAAAAAGAAAATCAAATCAACATTTTACTCACTTATAATTTTACATAATAGTTCATCATCTCAAATCCCTAAGGACTTCTACTAGGATCCTTTATACAAGTCAAAGTAAGTCTGATTTGCTTTTAACAAGCACTTATTTGACACACCCTTCTAGCCTGTGAATTACACGATACTATCACTTTCGGGACCCTGCCCTGGGTCATACTGTGGGGCTCATGGTCTTTTCCTGACTCTGCTGTCATGAGTGGCAGGCACACATCTACAAGCCCTGACAGGGAAAGGGAAAACTGCAACCATGGAAGAGAATCTTCTCTGTGTGGTGCTCCTTGTACTACAAGGAGATGAAACTAGAAAAACCAGCTTCATAAGGACCCTACGAGCTAATTCAGGTGAGGCAATCACAATTTTACACCACGCCCAGCGCCATGTTTAAATAGCATTTTTATAAAGGAACTAGAGGAATGAACTAATCTTCGCAACATTCCAATGAAGATGAAGCCTCCTCTGACCAGCCCTCACTCCCACCTTCAGTGGCAGCATTCCCACTGTGTCCCCATGCTCTGTGCACACCTGTAACACTGTGCCCCCTGAGCACTGACTCACTCTGGACAGAGCCCATGTCCTGTTTACCGCTGAATCCCCAGTGGATAGCATAACACGCAGCACACAGTAGGTGCTCAACAAATGACCTGACAACTGGAAGGGAAAAGCAACTCCGTGGCAGAAACTGAAGGGGGCTAATTAGCTTTCCTAAAGCATCTTCATGCTCTGGAGCAGGCCAGGGGTCACCATCTTCCTCTAAACTTCCCAAAGTTAGAAACATTTATTGAGTACTATAGTATTTTAGTACTCCAGGCTATGTGTGGAAGAGACACAAATGAGCAAGACAAAAAACTTCAGCCACACTTGGTGTGGGGAGTGTGTGTACAAGTAAGTACCCACATTTATGTGTGTCTGTTAAGGGACAGAGAAATAAACTGCCTGGTCTCCGTGCCTCCTGGTTTCTTCCTTATTCCCAAACATCCTATGCAACTCTGCCAAACTAGTTTCACTGTCATCGTGCCAAGCCTTACTTGGAAGCCGTTATGGTTCCAGGTGCCCACCAGATAGTGTCTACCCCCTTTGGCGTGGAAGTCAAGGTCCCGCAGCATCTGTTCCCATGGTCCCTCAGGAATCTTTCTAAGAATGCGGGGGTGCTGCTCCACTGCAGCCCAATTTGTTTTATTTTATTTATTTTCTCCCTCCTCTACTCTGAGGGAATGCTGCCCAGTTTAGAAAACCCTTCCTCTTCCTCCTTCTAAAGCACAGCTCTGCCCATCTATCTCACCCTCCATCCACTCAAGCCCTCACAGGTGCCCACCTACTGGTAGCTGCACTGATTTCTTCTGTACACAGTACAACCGTGTCATCCTCCATTTTTATAGATTTAAGTATGTGGAGCCATAAAAGATTGAAAATTCTGAATTGTTTTGAATCCTACTTTATTTATATGAGGTACTAAAATAACAGCATAAATTTCATTTGATGATTTAAAAAAAAACTCCCTGTACTCTGTATGATCCAAGATTAGATATCTGAAACAAATATATAGGTATACTACTGAATTTTAATATCACGTCCCTAAGGCCAATATTTTAGAAACAAATGGTACAGACAGCACAAATATTTCCAACATGATCTATTCCAAGAAAACATAAAGGGAATTTCTCAAAAACAAGACAATACAAAAATTTTCCAATAAGACACTGTAAATATAGTAGTGTTGTTGTTACATGACAATGTGAAACCAATGCATCTGAAAATTACACCGACAGCCTTGGAACTATTGCTGGTTACAATACTAAGTATCCGTGTAAGGCTATGAAATGATACTTTTAATTCTGTATATCGAATCTCCATATTGCTCAGTGTTTGTTGGACCACCCCTGGGGAAATCCCTCCCTGCCTGTCACTGAAGGTGACTGCCCTTTATTTTGAAGAATCATCCCATTTATGGAGTTCTCCTAGTTTTCACAGCTTTTAAGGGGTTTTCCACAGAAATCCTTGCCCACGTCCACCTGACAAACCCAACGTCCTGTAAGTATGACTTCATTAAAAATTCCCCTGCGTCTTCACTTTTCAGATACCGAAGCTATTACACTTCTTGACCTGGGGCGTTAAGGTATTCACTTCACTCTGTATTCCCAGAAGGAATTATCCCCACGTTTGCCAATCACCGGGTTATTTGAGGTAACGGATAAATACAGCTGAAGTTCCTCTGCCCTGCGTTTACACTTAAAACAAGAAACTTGGTGTAGTTTTAGTCTTAATATTCTCCGTAGGCAATTTTAAACTTCGTCATTTCAGTGCATCATGAAAAATGGGTTCAAAATGAGAAAATAAGTCCTTGTTTACAGTGAAAATACCCCACCGCCTAAGGCAAGATCAAAACCAGCTACAGACGACCTGCGTTGGTCACCAAACCAGGGCACGCAGGTGTTGTGAGCGGCCTTTGGCATGAACTTCACCGCTCGCCTGCTTCCCTCGTCACACCCCTTTTTCCTTGGGTGAGTATGTAAAAGGCCAGAAGTTTCCCTTTACCAGCTATGCCTGCCAGGGCTGCGCCGGCCCAATGCATCGCCCTGACCTCACGACCCGCGGAGAGTGCGGGCGAGGGCGGCCCAGAGCCGGCTCCGAGCGGGGACGCGGGAGCGGCGCGAGAGCCTTGCGCTGGGGAGCACCGAGGGCCGCAAGGCCCCAAGGGCAAGTCTGCGTAGGGACTCGACGAAAACCTCCGGCTTTGGGAATGGGATCGAAGGGGCTCCACGGAGCCCCCGTCCCCCGAATGCAAGGCCACCCGGAGCCACGCAGCAGGAGAGGGGGGAAGGCTCTCAGGCGCGAGAAGAAACCAGGCCGACGAGGCCAAGGACACAGCCCTGGCGCGGGGAGCGCAGCGCCGGAGGCGGGAGGCCCAGCCCGGGGTCGGGCCGGCCGCGGCGCCCTTACCCACGGTGGACTTGCAGGCCTCGCAGAAGGTGTCGTCCGTGAAGCGCTCCATCAGGCTGGTCTTGCCCACGCCGCGGGAGCCGATGATGATGACCTGCAGCTTGAAGTCGGCCGGCCTGGGGGGCTGCTTCCTCCGGCGGCCCTGGCCGCCCGACAGCGCCGGGGAGCCCGCGCCCAGGCCGCCGCCGCCCCCGGCCCGCCTCTGCAGCGCGGCGCCCGGATCCATGCACGCATACGGCTCCCGCTCGGCCCGCCGCCCGCCGCCGCCCGCCCCCCGGCCGCGCGCCCCGGGCCCCGGCGCCCCCTCGGCCTCCGCCGCGCGCGGGGGGTCCGCCCCGGGCTCGGCGTCCGCCCGCTCGAGCGGCTCCGGCGGCCCGCGGGCTCCGCGCTGAAGCTGCGCTGCCGGCCGGCTCCCCCCGCCCCCGTCCCCTCTGCTGCCGCCGCCGCCGCCGGGAGCCGAGGAAGGGAAGCAGCTACTCCGCAGCAACGGCAGCAGCATCCCGGACGAGGAGGGGCAGGAAGCGCAGGCGCGGGGCGGGGGCGGGGCCCGCGCGGGGCGGGGGCGGGGGCGGGCGGGCGCCCCCTGTCGGCCGGAGGACCGCTCGCCCCTGCGCGGCCGCTGGGCGTCCTCTCCCGGCTCCCTTGCACCCGCTCCTGCTTTTTTCCTGCTGCTTCCTGCTAGCCGGCCGGCCCTCGCTTCCCTCTCTCTTCTGTGGGCTCCTCTTGCATCGTCCCCGTTTCCCCCTTTCCACTCCTCCTTTTCCTGTGCACGGTCCTCAAACCCCACGCATGTTTATTAGCCGTCTCTTCCCAGACCTGTTACACTTTCTAGACAGTCTCCGGAATCACTGCTGCAGACTCAAAGAGTTGCTGGGATGCTGGAAAGTACCCGAAGCCAGGCCTCCACCATCCACGCGGCCAACTCTGGATTCTCGTCTACACCCGCTGTCGCGCACGAACACCACTCACTGGTGAAAGCCCCGCGCACCCCTGGTGGGCTGGCACCCTGCTCCGTCGTCTTTCCTCATCTTTCCACGGAAACATATGACATCAGTCATTTTTAACCCTGATTGCTGCCTCACTCAGAATTCAAAAGTTTTTATTCTGTTTAATTTTTAATGTAAGTAAATGGCATGCTCCTTTGAGAAGCAAGCAAGTTAAAACTCCCAACTGTGGTAAGAGATTGAAACTCCGAAAGTTTAGTAATTGAGGACTCAGATAATATGTTTGCCAGTTCTATTTGAAAGGATTTAAGGATACAGAAAATCACTGTGCTGATTCCTTGCCAGAGATTTGTTTAGCAAATTCCTCAGCATGAACTTGAGCACCTCAGAACACAGGGTTCTAAATATGATAGGAGCTGGCAACCTTTGCCGAACGATCACGTTACCCACCGAATTTCAGCTGTACTGTATTTAGAACTAGATTTAGCAATGCATAGAACATGTGTATGTTACACAGCAAACCTGATTTGTAAATATCTAGCATGCCCACAGAGTAAATTGGAAGAAGTT
>CAUYSK010058362.1:0-23586 GCA_963575035.1 Avahi laniger
TCAATTTACCAGACTTCAAGCTATACTACAAGGCTATAGTAACTAAAACAGCATGGTACTGGCACAAGAACAGAGACATGGAACAGAACTGAGAACCCAGATATAAAACGATCCTCATACAGCCATCTAATCTTTGACAAAGCAGACAAAAACATACACCAGGGAAAAGAATCCTTATTCAATAAATGGCGCTTGGAAAATTGGATAGCCACATGTAGTAGACTGAAGCAGGATCCGCACCTTCACCTTTCACAAAAATGAACTCGCTGTGGATAATAGACTTAAACCTAAGGCATGAAACTATAATAATTCTAGAAGAAAATGTTGAAAAAACTCTTATAGTCATTGGCCTAGGCAAAGAATTTATGAAGAAGACCCCAAAGGCAATCACAGCAACAACAAAAGTATAAATGGGATCTGATCAAATTGAAAAGCTTTTGCACAGCCAATGAAACTATCACAACAGCAAACAGACAACCTACAGAATGAGAGACAATATTTACATGCTACACATCCTATAAAGGGCTAATAACTAGAATCTATATAGAACTCAGGAAAATCAGCAAGAAAAAATCAAACAACCCTATCAAAAAGTGGCAAAGGACATGAACAGAAACTTTTCAAAAGAAGACAGAATAATAATGGCCAGCAATCACATGAAAAAATGTTCAACATCTCTAATCATCAGGGAAATGCAAATCAAAACCACAATGAGATATCACTTATCCCCAGTGAGAATGACCTTTATCAAAAAGTCCCAAATAAAGTTTGGCATGGATGCAGAGAGATAGGAACATTCATACACTGCTGGTGGGGCTACAAACTAGAACAACCTCTGTGGAAAGCAATATGGAGATACCTCAAAGAGATACAAGTAGAACTACCATTTGACCTAGAAATCCCATTACTGTGCATCTACCCAAAGGAACAAAAGACGGTTTATATAAAAGATATCTGCACTCAAATGTTTATAGCAGCACAATTCACAATTGCAAAGATGTGGAAACAACCCAAGTACCCATTGATACATGAGTGGATTAATAAAATGTGGTTTATGTATACCATGGAGTTCTACTCAGCCACAAAAAACAGTTGTGATCTAGCACCTCTTATATTATCCTGGATAGAACTGGAGTCCATTCTACTAAGTGAGGTATCACAAGAATGGAAAAATAAGCACCACATGTACTCCCCATCAAATTGGTATTAACTGACCAACACTTAAGTGCACATATAGTGATAACATTGATCAGGTGTCGGGCAAGTGGGAAGGAGGAGGAAGGGATGGGTATTTTCACACCTAATGGGTGCAGTGCTCACTGTCTGGGGGATGGGTACACTTGAAACTCTGACTCAAGTGAGACAAAAGCAATATATGTAACCTAAACATTTTTACCCCCGTAATATGCTGAAATAAAAAAATCAAATATTAAAAAATATAAAATAAAATAAATTGTCTTTCCTTCATCTCCCCAACTTTCAGCTATCAAACGCAATTTTCCAGAAGGATTTAGCTATTGATCTGTAGGGTAGGGACAGTCTGACTTATTTGAGAAGTGGTTATGCTACATAAGGCAATATGATTTTACTTCATACAAAAGCCCTCTACAGAGAAGCAAACCTCCAAACACCTCATATTTGTATTTCTTTGTCTTATGATAATCTTATTTTTATTCCACCTTATTCTTAGGGATAGAGCTGGAAATTATGAGGTCTCATTGAAAAGAAGCATATTTTTATTTTGGGCTAGCAATCATGATAAAGAATTATCCTTGGTTATTAAATGTAACTATGGATTCCACAAGAAAACAATGGTCATAACAGAAAAGCTTGTACTTATGAAGGTGAATGTGGCATTGTGTATGCCTCTAGATGAGGGAATTTTCCACAAACTATGTTTTAGGTCAAGCAATTTAGGAATTCCAACACTGGGAAAAAGCAGCCATTTAGAATAAACAAATATTCATACCTAATAAAACGTAATTCAAAATCACTGGAATACCAAAATCTCTATGGAAATCATAGTTGCTTCTTTAAACAAAGATTTATTTTTTACTCAGTTTCTGAGTGATACATATTTTTATGTTGGCTTCAGATAGTTTTATATAGATATTTATGAGGAAATAGGATTCAATTAACAGAAATTTATTTCATGCCGCCTTTATTACCAGAGTACCTCTATTCTATGGAAAGTAGATAAATTAACTTAGAGTAAGGGACAACTCTAAGGAATTGAATGGCATTTTAATAATATGTGATTTCTTTGGGGAGAGATTGTTGGAGCATCTTGTGCCTCATTTCTTACTAGGACTCTATTTTTTTCCCAATATAACGTAACGTTATTTGATATTTCCTTGTACTTTTTTGTCTATGTCCATTAAATGTTTGATATGCTAGATTCACACACTAGGAACAAGACTTGATTTCTACCGATATATGTTGGTAAAAATTATTAATTCTTCATGAGAAGCCTATATTAGGCAAATATGTACCAACTGTTCTATAACTTTGGAAATAGAAAAACAGTCAACTAAATTAAAGAGTACGTAATGCTGTGGGGGCAACATAAACTCACTCAATGATATGAATTGTGTTTTTTCTCATCCATCCTCATTTCCTGTTGGCTTCAGTGCCAGATGTTTTAGAGTTTCAAGCATCTTGACATCCTCCAAATAGCTGCATGAGTAATTGAGGAGTATGTTAGGCTGTGTGTGTGCGTCTGTTTTTCCTGGGGAAGTTCTTCTCTATCAATCTGTACATTCGTGTCTAAGAATATAAAACCTGAAAGCAGTAGAAGGGGTTTTGTTTGAAGTCAGGCAAAACCGAGTTTGAATTTACCTGTCAATACCCATCTGTGTGACCTCCAGTAGATTACCAAATGTGATGCCACAGTTTTTTCATTCATAGAAAGGAATGATAATAGTTTAAATTTAATAGGGTTGTTTGAGAATTATATTAATTCATGTAAAGCATTTAGCACAGTGCCATTGACAAAGAAAATACTCAGTAAATAATAATATCAAAAACTTTTGAAGAGTTGAAAGATTTTGTAGCTACTTCAAAAGAGGAGAAAATGCAAACAAATGGCATTTTCCTATGGGTTCAATATACACTATAATTTACATTACTGGCACATATTAGGTGGGAAAGCAATGTAGTGCTTAAGAACTTGATTTCTGCAATCAAACAGATTAAAGTGCGAATTCTGGCTTTATCAGCTGGTAATTTGGACAAGTTATCTTATTTCTGAGGTCTCAGATTGTTGCATGAAATAACAGTAGTTGTAATCATTCCTACCTTACTGTGTTGTGCACACTAAATGAGCACTAAATTCATATGAAGCATTTTGAACAGTCCATATCACATAGAAAGCAGGTGATAGGTGGAAGCCTTCATCATTATTATTATGGTGATCGTCAATAAATTAGAGAATGATAATGGTGAAAGGAAGTTAGTGATTGTCTCTTCCGTCAATTAAAAAGCATTGTTTTAGTTATAGGGTAAATTATCCCAAAGAAGGGAAGTAACCAAACCAAAGTCAATTATTTAATTAGTGACAGAGATGTGTGTGAAATCCAGTTTCTTGCCTCACAGTACTATTTCCAGTCTATTGAAGATGCTTATGGAAATATAATAGCATCAGGAAGATTTTCCAAGCTGCCTTCATGGGTTGCCATGAGTTCAGCCTCTAAAACACCACTTGAGAATTCTTTAAAGGTTATATCATCTTTTTATTTCCTATCATGAAAGATTTAATTATACTATATTCTTCTCTGCCATAAGTGGCAGCTAAATGTTTCTATTTGTCAGGTGGATAATCTAGCCAGAGGACATTTCTAAAGCTTTCAGCCTCGCTGCTGTGATCATTGGTCTTATCCTCCCCACCTCCTTACTGCTTCCCCTAAAAACATACAATAAAAACAACCTTAACTTTCACATGCATTTGATATCAATTCCTTTTGGTTTCTCTCCCTCCCTCTTTTTCTAAATAGCTCCTTTTGGTTTTTTTATAGTTAAAAATCTGTGGCCATAAAACTCATCTTTATTTGATCTTTGAAGAACATGGCTTCAGAAATGTTTTGACCAATTTTGCTATCTTTCTTTTTGATTTGTTGAATTTTTGTACTAAAATGTTTTGATTCCTTTCTCTTTATCTTTTGTGTATCTACTAGAGTATTTTTCTTCGTGCTTACCTTAGAACTTATAAAAAATATCTAGATCTGCAAAATTACAACTTGGAATTGTTTATTTTTAATTTGTGGTTAGAAAAAAAGCTTGGATTCAATGGACACATAGGTTCCAAATTACAATTAAAATGATGGGAAAAAATACAAGTCCCTTCTAGAATCTTAGAGTTGGAAAAATTCTCAGAAACCGTTAGTTCAACTTCTCACTCAGTAAAGAATCCTTATTCACCCTCCCTACACAACTGTTGTTGAGCTTCCTATATTAAAAAACAAAAGCAAGGACTTTTGGAGGTTATCTAACATATTTATTTGCTAGATGAGGAGACAGAAAAACAAGGAAGAATTCACCCTTCAGCTTTCCAGCTAATTTCTCTAGATTGAAAAAAAATAGCCAAAACAATGATTTTCTTCCCATTGGGTTTTGTTTGTGGGGTGGGGGGGATTAGCTATATTAAGAATTAGATATATGAAGAAACTAAAGCCTAGAAAATGAAGTGAGAAACCACACTGATATATTAGTGGTAGAGTCTGGATGAGAAAACAGGCCTTCTGCATTTTTCAACAGGGATTTATAACTAAATATTTTATGTACTGCATTAGAGTGACCTTGTACACCCCATGTACTTTTTATCCCAGGGTTGAGGGAGGAGGAGGGGGCAGTGTTACAGGGTACCAACATAACACAGTTCAAATGGATACTATAATTTTCAATTGCAGATTTGGGCAATACAGAATCATAATCCAATTATAAAATTTCCTCACGTAATACCAGTTGTTCTAATATCACCTTGAAATAGTTTCTATAAACAAATTCCCAGTGTTATTTTATGCCATTGGGTAAATATTTGTATTGCTCCATCATTTTCTAGTGTCCAAAATTTGTTCAAATATGCTGGGTGAAGACATGTTCACCTAGCATATCACAGATCCTATATCCTATTGTTAAAGTTGTCAACAAAGTTCTTAAACAGCTTTTTCAAGATTGCTTCTCTCCTACTCAGATATAATTCAAGCCAAATGAATTCACATTTCTATGGCTAGGCAATACAGAAGTGCATATTAGAATTAACTATATTACGCACATATGAAATTGGCGTCAGCCAGATTCCTCTCCCACACCACCACTATCATTTTTTAAAACCAATTTGAAACTTTGCAAAGTTCGCAGATGCAGCTCTCAGTCATCTTTCTTAGTTCGTAAACCTGGTTAAGTGGTCTGGAACAAATAAACAAATTAAACCTATATGGCAAATTTTAGGGAGACTCTTTAGTGAGTCTTGATCTAGCTCACAGTCTTTGCTCTAGCATGAAAACAAGGACTACTGAATATATTAAATGATTTATGTGCCTCTCCTTTTATGTATCACCATAGCTGAAGCATCAATACCAGAGAATTATGTTATGTTATTAGAGAAAATGTGTCAACAGCAAGTCCTCAAACATCCACTGTCCTATCTGGTTCAATTTGTCTTTATTAGAATGAATTTTTGATGAATTTTTGTACCATTTAATATGCCGTAGTTTGTTATTGATCAAAATCTTAGATTGTTTTGGATTTGCCAAGCTATTCTCAAATTGGCTTCCTCTTTCCTCAGCCATGTATCAAATTTTATTGTAACACTTCCTTTTTTTAATTTTAATTTTTTTTTATTTCAGGATATTATGAGGGTCATAACTATTGTAATACTTCTTAAAAGATGGCCCCATGGGACATCTACATCAGAATAAGCTGAGGGAAGAAATTCATAAAATGCAGATTCTTGACCCACACTCCAGGTGATACTTGCACACAGTGACGTTTGGGAGCCCCTGCTTTATTGAGAGCCTGCTCTTTGCAGAACAATCTTCTAGGCCTAAAGCAAATGAAAAGGAGAATAGAAAAGTATAATTCCTTAGATACTTAAGAAGTTATAGTCATCTGACCATGACTCAAAACCATATGTTATTTTCAAATTTAAATTAATTTACAGAAGTAAACAACCAGAAGAGAGTGGGAGAAATTGTGGCAGAACCAAAACAATATTTTTAGCTAAAACAAGCATGCAACAGCTCTATACAGTTAATCCGATTTATTGCTACAAAAAACGTTCATTAAAATTCCAGACCCAGGATACTATGCTGCAACAGCAGATATTTATTTTTAATGGCTGGCAAAGCATTACTAACTTCTTAAATTAAACAAAACATTACCACATAGCCACCATGCGAAAAGTACCAAATCTGGCATGTAAGTCTAGGCTGAGTAGTGGATCCTAAAGAGGTGTTGGTGAGAAGGATCTCATGTTTTACACTTTTACCTGAAAATAGAATATAATCGACCTAAAAATTTGCCTATTAACTCTATAATCTCCCTATTTTTCAGGGACCATTATTGCAACAGGGCCAGAGAATAGGGCAGGCAAGATGAATGAGGGTATGTATGTATGTATATTCATGTGTGTGTAGCAAAGTAAAGTAACAGATGCTTGAATCTTAATAAGATTCCAAATGCATTTTTAAACATCCCCCTATGGGGTTTTCTTAAGTCTGATTTCTGATTCTTTGGAAGCAAATAAATCTAATGATTACAATATTCTATATAGTTGTGAAGCAACAAATGTAAAACCAGTTTACCACTCCTTGTTTATTTTGAAAGAAGTTAACTTGTGCCTATGTATATCTGTTATGAATAAAATTGTAGCTTGTTTCTTGAAATTAAACATATTTACCCCGCTTGTAATTCAAATGCTTGATGTACACTGGTGTATGAAAAATAATCAAGCCAATTTCAGTCTAGAATAAGACTCAACACACCTTGGACAAGAAGACAAAACTATCTCTATATTTGGAGGTATTCTCGTTTCTGGGTATCTTTATATAACAGTGCTTATTTTCAACTAAGTCAGAACATGATGACAGCCAAAATGGATGATATCAAGGAATAAGACTTTATTCTACCCACCAATGTGCCTCTAATCTAGTTGGGAAGATAAAAGCATTCCTATGGCAAAAATTTCATGTCTGTAGAGCCAATTGCAAGCAACTGGAAGTTCAGATAATGCCTACTATATATAACTTCTAAAGAAAGCATTGCTACAACTTCTAAGAATCTGGAGAGATTAACATGGAAGGGCTTCCTGCAAGCTCTACCAGGAACTTGATAACTATATGCTAAGTACTAAGCATACTGAGGCTACAGTAATGAACAAATTAAATGTAAGTTCTGACCTCATGGACCTTAGGCTCTTCGGAAAAAAACAGACATTAAATACGTAAAATAGTTGTGAGGAATCACAGGTGGTTTTAACCCAGTTTCAAGGCCAGGGAAGTCCTCCCTGAGAAGCTTAAGGTCTTGAGGCATAAGTGGGCATAATGTGTCTGAGGAACTGACAAAAATCCAGTCATACTGAAGCATAGAGTCTGAGGTGAAAACAGGAAATACAATAAAATAAAAGAAAGAGAAACTATAAATGCACATGAATTGAAGTGGAAGGAGGTGGTAAGATTGAACATTTCATCTTAAAGTGCGAATTAAATCTGCAAAGTGGGATTGAATGAAACTTTTCATATTTCATGACCTATAATTAAACGAAGATGTCAATGTTTTCCCCTTTATCCTGTTTTATTCTATTTGTACAAGAGAACTGGGATCCTCCAGTGATGCAACCAAAGAATATGTATGAAAGAACTGCCTACATTAACTGATCTCTAGATTCTTTTTTAAAACTTAATATTAATATTGTTAATATTAACGGTAAAGGATCAAGATGGCTGACTAGACACAGGTATGATGTGCCTCCTCCACAGAAAGGGACCAGAATAGTAATCAGATACTCACATTCTGAACCAATCATCTAGGAGAGAATACTAAGATTTACCAGAGAAGTGAAAAGAAGAACCAAAAGTAAGTATGGAAAATGTTCAAGGCAGCTCGCCCAGTCAGGGATGAGTGAAGAGCCAGGAGAAGCTCCTGGATATGGGAAAACAGTAAGAGAGAACTCCCCAGGGCTCCACACTCTGAAATGAATTTTATAATCTCGGTTACAGGAGGATCTCTTGACCAATGTGGGCCTCAGGCCTAGCACTGGAAGTAGCCTAAAGATTACAGAGACATTGCTCCAGAAAAGGAATCCACATGGAATCCCGCGGACATCAGAGCTTACAGCTGCTTCAGTTGAGTGCCATTTTGAAAGCCTAGATACCAGGGCTCTACAGACATATTTGCTGCGACTACACTGCTCCAAGGGGGGAAAGTGGACACCACGTACTCTCATGCACACGTAGGAGGGTCCCTACACCCCTGGACCAGACTCCCCACAGATTCTTGACCATGTTACTTGCCTTAAAGGGCCTCATACTCTCTGGTTTCAGGCCCACGGCCAGCATTATTTTGAGGGTTTAACACTGGGCTGCACCCTACCCTCAGGCCAAATTTGGGCTGACCCGGTTGTAGTTGCTCTCTAGCCAGGGAGAGACAGGAAAACTAGGCTTTCAGACATATGTCTAGGACAATAGTCACCACCCTGCAACAGGCTGTTGTGAGAACAAGATGAGAGCAGGAAGCACTTCCCATAGCTTCCTGCTCATGCTGCCTGACTGGGAATGGCCCCACACTTCCTGGTCTCAGGCCTCAGGTACCATTTTGAGAGTTCAAAGCTGGGCTTCACCTCACTCTTGGGCCAAGTTTACACTGATGAGGCAGCAGCCACTGCCTGACCAAGAAGAGAAAGGAAAACTAGGCTCTCCTATACATATCTAGAAGAATACCCACAGTACAGCAATGGGCTGATGTGAGACTAAGATGTGAGTGGACTGCAGTCTCAATAGCTTCTTATCCATGCTGCTTGCCTGGGAGGAGTCCCACCCTCTCTAGTCACAGGCCAAAGGCACCATTTTGAGAATTTAATGCTGAGCTTCAACCCACCTTTTGGATGAGTTTGAGGTGATGCAGCTGCTGTCATCACCTGCCCAGGGAGAAACAGGGGAGACCAAGCTCTTCTAAGCATACTTAAGACAATACCAACTGCCTTGTTATGGGAAGCTGTGAGACTGTTTATCATAGCACTATTCACAATAGCAAAGATATGGAATCAACCTAAATGTCAATCAATGGAGGATTAGATAAAGAAAACATGGCATATTTACACAATGAAGTTCTATTCAACCATAAAGAAGAATGAAATTATCTCTTTTATAGGAACATGGATGTAACTGGAATCCATTATTTTAAGTGAAACAACTCAAACACAAAAAGAAAAATATTGCATGTCCTCACTTATTGGTGGGAGCTAAATAATGTGTACACATGGAAGCAAAGTGAGAATGGTGGACAATGGAGACTTGGAGGGATCAAGGGGGTAAGAGGGGGTTGGATTATGGTAAGTTGCTTGGTGGGGAAAATGTGAATTGCCCCAATGATGGATGCACTGAAGGCTCTGATTTCACCGCAATGCAATATATCAATGTAGCAAAATTGCACTTGTATCCATGAATATATACAAATAAAAAATTTTAAAAAATATTTTTGATTTTAAATCATAATTGTATACATTTATAGAGTACAATGTGATGTTTGATATATATATATACACACACACACGTGCACACAATGTGGTGTGATTAAATCAAAGTAATTAACATACCCATCACATTGCTTACCTCTCATTTTTTATGGATTTAAATATAAATTCAATCTGCTCTGAAGGTTAAGTGATTCCAGGGTCTGCCAGGTTGTTTATTCTATACATTATAACTATTATTTTGAATTATAAAATTTCTAAATTTTCAGAGCCAGGGTGTAAATACAGTCATATAAAACCATTTAAAGACTCAATATATAAAATGTCAGTGCTTTAAGATACATAATGCAATGTATTACATCACTCATGTTTGGAGATCATTTGGGAAAGACATGAAAGCTCAGCTGTAAAGACTCATAAATGTTGACCCCATCATTTATACCTGGCAACAGACATTTCAATAAAAGCACATTTTTCTTTGTGAACATTTTTAATGACTTAAAGGAGATGAATAATAGCTAAGTTTTACAGATCTCACTATGGGCCAAAATATTGGGAGGCAAAATATTTTTAGCAGTTGATTTATAGATTTATTTGCTTCTAAGACAGATAAGCAAGAATACTGGGGCCTGAGCTGTTTCTCACAGAATATATGGTGGTTAGGTCACCAATAAGCCCAATTAGGGAAATAATTCACTTTTAAGATGCAAGCTGCTTCCATAGGTACCAAAAACTATAAGTTACAAAATCAATTGAGTTAGTAGGAATAAGTATTAGAATTCAAGCAAATGACCCTTGGATAACTCTATGCTGTATTTTATCCTATGTCATTGGCATATGTCATATTAAAAGATACTATATAGGATGATTTTTTTCTTTCAGTAGATACCCAGTAGTGGGAGTGCTGGTTCAAATGATAGTTCTACTTTTCATTCTTTGAGATATCTCTATACTACTTTCACAGAGGTTGTACTCCAATGTTTATAGTAGCACAATTCACAATTGCAGAGGTTTGGAAACAACTGAAGTGCACATCAATACATAAGTAGATTAATAAAATGTGATATATGTGTACCATGGAGTACTACTCAGCCATAAAAAATGGGGAATTATTTTTTTTTTTATCATATTATGCTGGATGGAGCTGGAGCCCATTCTTCCAAATGAAGTATCACAAGAATGGAAAAACAAACACCACATGTACTGACCATTAAACTGGTACTAATCAATCAACACAAATGTGCACATATGGGAAGTAACATTCATAGGGTGTCAGGGAGATGGAAGGGAAGAGGTGGGGATGGATAAATTGACACCTAACAGATGCTGTGTTATCTGGGGTATGGGCATGCTTGACACTCTGACTCTGACTCGGGTGGCACAAAGGCAATTTATGTAACCAAAGCATTTGTACTCCCGTAATACTCTGAAATAAAAGAAAAATTTTAAAAAGATACTATAGAGCAAAGCATGAAAATCTGCTGGGATTTGTCAGATTCAAGTATAATCCTTATTTAATTTACCTCTTTCTGATGATGATTGGTCTATAAAATCCCTTTTAATATGACATATCTGTTTCTTTAACATTTCATAGGAAAAAATGATTAACCTGTCTTTAGCTCTTTTGCGATCATAATTCAGATGATCTAAGTTAAGCCACATAGACAGTTGGCACTTTAGCCCTTTTCATTGGAGAAAGTGATGACATCTGCAACTTGATAGAATAGGGACTGTGGGAAAGGAAGTTGGTTCATATGAGTGCACATTAGGCACAGAAATATGGGAGAACTGGCTGTGGTTTGGTCAAGATTTGGTGTCAGAAGAGGTTTGATATAAGTGGCAAGTCATAGTATCTGGACAGCAAAAAAGACAAAGGTGATGGGCAGCAGTGCTATGATTCCTGTATACTGTCTAATTTTCAGTGAATTTGAGTTGGTTACTGTAGGACCTGGAGTAAATATTCCCTTGGGGGAATTGTGGTACTATGTAATGAAAGTTAGGCATATAGATGACAGACAAATCCTAGCCCCCATCAGCTTGTGGCTTGAGTTGATTAAGATCAAGGGACTTCTCATTCGTGAAAACATGAATGAACCTGCATAACATTATGTTAAATGAAATAAGTCAGACACAGGAAGACAACTACTGCATGATCTCACTTATATGTGGAATCTAAAGAAGTGTAACTCATAGAAACAGAAAGTAGAATGGTGGTTACCAGGGGTCAAGGGGTGGAAGAAATGGAATTATGTTGGTGAAAGGGTACAGTAGTGCAGTTATAAGATGAATAAGTCCTGGAGATCTAATGTAAAGCATGGTGACTATGGTTAATAATGTACTGTATACTTGGTTGCTAAGAGAGCAGATCTTAAGTATTCTTACCACACATAAAAAAATAAGGTAACTATATGAGGTGATAGATGTTAATTAATATGATTATGGTAATTATTTCACAATGTATGTGCATATTGAAACATCACATGCACATCTTGAATATATACAATTTTTATTTGTCAATTATACTTCAATAAGACTGAATAAAAAAAGATCAAGGCACTTCTCTCCCTAGTCAGAGCTGACTAGTTTGGACTAAAAAAAGTACCAGGTATAGTGGAAGACACTGCAGACTCTAGCTGGAGGGGTATGTATAATGGGTAGTCCATGACACTCTAAATACTTACCATGTCCAAAGGGGTATGGTATAGAAAGTGGAAGTTCATATAGCAGTTATAAGACTTTTTGTCTTCTGACCTTAACCACACTCAACCGTTTAGTTCAGATCAGAAATCAATTTATCCCTGGACAAGTGGGAGAGTTACCAGACCTTACCGGGTATCAGAACTGTTCCGTAGAGGTATTCTATATTGGATAGTGACTAATGAATCCATCAGATAATTAAATCCTTTCTCTTGTGTAGGTTGAATATGAGCCATATACCTTAGAACTTCCTACCATTTACTGGCACATCTGTGTGCCTCTTCTTATTCTGTCCCCTCAAACTGGAACATCTTTTAATCTTCTTCCCCACTGGCAACATCCTAAAACTTTAAGGCTTATTTCAAAATGTCATCTCCTCTGTGAAGCTTTCCCTTAACTTTCAGGTAAGTTTACTTACATCCTTCTTTGTTTCCTTTTCTGAGTTCCTCCTATAGACTCCAACTTCCTTGAAGACAGAATTGATCTCTATTCTTATTCCTCAACATTTAAACATAGTGTGGATATATTAATAACTAAACTTTAAAAAAGTATACTGTGTGCCATAAAGTATTATAAACACTTTAAGTACATTAACTCACTTAACCTTTGTAACAGCTCTGTCAAGTGCTTACTGGTATTATAGATTAGTAAATCAAAGTACAAAGAGGTTAGAACTTGACTCAAGGTCACACAGCTTATAAATGGCAAGCAAGATTAGAATTTGGGCAATCTGGCTCCAGGATTAGCAGGTGTTCAATAAATATTCATAGGAGGACAATAAAATATAGCAATAGAAAGGGAACTGAGAAATTATCTTAGAATTTTTCTTTTCACAGATTAGGAAAACAAGGCCCGGGAAGTCGACAAAGAGAGTGTTAGCTAGTTAGTAGAAAAAGGGAAATTAGATTTTGGATTTTTATGTCTTTTTCTATTTTTCCCTGCACAATTTTCTCTCCTCAAAGGATGTTTCTAAGAAAGTTTTAAATATAATTTCTAACAACCCACAAAAAATTAGTTCTCATTATCTGACAAAATTCAGTTCTCTTTACCTGAATTAAATTTGGCAAAAAAGGACAAGGAAGTGGGTCACCTCTGTTCATAGAAGGGAGGTCGTTCTCTCCTTGTTCTATCATTTATTATACATGTTTTTATTTAAATGGAAGTAAGACTGCTTTCTAAATTACGAATCTATTTTAATGGATCATTAAACCAATCCCCAGGCATCCACAGTGATGGATGATGCCCATATCCCTAACTTGCTCCCATAACAACCCTTACTCTATTTTGAATCCCTGTTTTTAGTAGACTCTTCCGCATGACCTTTCATGTATACCTTCCAATTGTTTCTCCTATTTATCTTTTTGTCCACCTCTCTCTAAACCTAGTCCTGTGAATTCTCTTGAAATGCCAATCTCAGGGACCTTAGTGTTCTACTCGGTTTCTTCTGAATTTGACATTTGTCATCTATGGATAACAAGAGTCATTTCTCATGCTAAAGTGATTGAGTTGACAGAAAGCTTTCTCCTTCGTGTGCAAAACTGACCAAATGAACTACTTTGTTTTCCCCCTTCAAAAGATGTTGAGAATGAGTGACTCTCTTTGTCTTGAAAAAAACCAATGGGTTGTCCCGATGGTCATATATTTCTTGTTAAGGTCTGGCTGACTTTCCGAGCCTGAATGTGTATGTGTAGTATTTTTTTTTCTGTTATTCTGAAGGCATAAGTAAGATAGAACTTTACTGTGCTCTAGAAAAAGCAATAAACCCTTCTTCAAACATCATAAGATAGCATAGTAAAAGGAACTTCACACCAACAATACATTTTCCCTTCAAAATAACAAAGCAAAACGCAAAGTAAACAAAAGTATATGAACAGAAGAAAGAATTCAGTTATCTTTGAAACTGTACCCCAGAAACAATTTACTTAAAAAGAGTTCCTGAGACATGACTACGTCTTAATGGTAGCTTGTTCATGCCAGTAGTGAAGAAGCCTGGAGACTGAGTGGCAATGAAATCGCAAAAGGTGCTTTCCATAGCTTGTTGAGAATTGGATATTGTTCCCAAGAAGTGGTCAAAAGCCTGAAAGAAGTGGTAGTTATTTGGTGCAATGTCTGGTGAATATGGTAGATGACAGAGAGTTTCCAAGTCTAGCTTCTGAAATTGGAGCAGCATTGTTTGTGTGACATGTGTTCGAGTGTTGTCTTGCAAGAGGATTGGCCTGTCTCTATTGACTGATCTCGGCTGCTTAATAGTAAGCATCCTCATCATTTTGTGCAATTGGTTGCAGTTGACATCTGCTTCAGTCTACTGACCAGACTTCTTGAAGCTGTAGTGGATAACACCAGCACTGCATCACCAAACAGATACCATTAGCATTTTTTGATAGATATTTGGTTTTAGACTGTGTCTGGGTACTTCATCTTTATCCAACCATTATGCTGAACACTTGCAATTCAGAATCTATTTTTTATAGTTCACCTTTATGTCGTGAAAGCAAAGAAAGTCAAGTTTCAAGACAATTTCTCTTCTGCTCATTTTATTCATGCAGTACCCATCTACCAAGCTTCCTTACTTTGACAATTTGTTTCAAATGACCCAATATTGTTGGAATAGTAACATCAAACCTTGCTGCTAATTCATCATAGGTTGAAATGCATTCACTTTCACTATAGCTTTCAGTAGTTTATTGTTATCCACCTTGGTCTCAGTTTGCCCACATGGCTCATTTTCAAGATTAAAATCACCAGAACAAATTCAGCAAAGTCTTAGGTTACAAAATCAAAGTACAGAAATCAGTAACATTCCTATACACCAACAACAGTCAAACTAAAAACTAAATCAAAGACTCAATACCCTTCACAATAGCAACAAAGAAAATAAAGTATCTAGGAATATATTTAACTAAGGAGGTAACAGACCTCTACTGGGAGAACTATGAAACACTGAGAAAGGAAATAGCAGAGGACATAAAGAGGTGTAAAACCATACCATGCTCGTGGGTCAGCAGAATCAACATTGTTAAAATGCCTATAGCACCCAAAGTGATCTACAGATTCAATGCAATCCCTGTTAAAATACCAACATCATTTTTCACAGATATAGAAAAAATAAATCTGTGTTTCGTATGAAACCAGAGAAGACCCTGTATAGCAAAAGCAATCTTAAGCAAAAACAACAAATTGGGAGGCATCAATTTACCAGACTTGAAGCTATACTACACGGCAATAGTTACTAAAACAGCATGGTACTGGCACAAGAACAAAGACGTAGACCACTGGAACAGAACTGAGAACCCAGATATAAAACCATCCTCATATAGCCATCTAAACTTTGACAAAGCAGACAAAAACATACACTGGGGAAAAGAATCCTTATTCAATTAATGATGCTGAGAAAACTGGATAGCCACATGTAGAAGACTGAAACAGGATTCACACCTTCACCTCTCACAAAAATCAACTCATGGTGGATAACAGACTTAAACCTAAGGCATGAAACTATAAGAATTCTAGAAGATTTTTTCTTATTGATTTTTTTGAGTTCTAGATAGATTCTGGTTATTAGTCCTTTATCAGATGTGTAGAGAGCAAATATTTTCTCCCATTCTGTGGGCTGTCTATTCGCTCTAATGGTAGTTTCCTTGGCAGTGAAGAAGCTTTTAAATTTGATTAGATCCCATTTATTTATTTTTGTTGCTGCGGTGATTGCTTTGGGGTTCTTCTTCAAGAAGTCCTTGACTAGACCGATGTCTGAAAGGGTCTTCCCAACATCTTCTTTTAGAATTCTTAAGGTTTCATGCCTTAGATTTAAGTCTGTTATCCATCCTGAATTGATTTTTGTGAGAGGTGAGAGGTGGGGATCCAGTTTCATTCTTTTGCATGTAGCTCTCCAGTTTTCCCAGCACCATTTATTGAAAAGAGATTCTTTTCCCCAGTGTATATTTTTGTCAGCTTTGTCAAAGATTAGATTACCGTATGCACATGGTTTCATCTCTGGATTCTCAGTCCTGTTCCAGAGGTCAGTGTCTCTGTTCTTGTGCCAGTACCATACTGTTTTAGTAACTATAGCCTGGTAGTACATCTTGGAGTCTGGTAGACTGATACCTCCCAGTTTTTTCTTTTTACTTAAGATTGCTTTGGCTATACGAGGTCTTTTCTGGTTCCATACAAAGTGCAGAGTTATTTTTTCCAGATCTATAAAGAATGATAATGGGATTTTGATAGGGATTGCATTAATTCTGTAGATCAGTTTAGGTAGTATGGACATTTTAACGATATTGATTCTGCCAATCCATGAGCAAGGTAGGATTTTCCATCTGTTTACATCTTCTAGAATTTCCTTTTTTAGTGTTTCATAGTTCTCCCTGTATAGTCTCTCACATCTTTCGTTAAATATATTCCTAAATATTTAATTTTCTTTGAGGCTATTATAAAAGGAATTGCATTTTTGATTTGATCTTCAGCTTGACTGTTTTTGGCATATATGAATGCCACTGATTCGTGTGTATTGATGTTTTTGTTGTTTTTGTTGTTGAGACAGAGTCTCACTCTTTTGCCTGGGCTAGAGTGAGAGCTGTGGCATCAGCCTAGCTCACAGCAACCTCAAACTCCTGGGCTCAAGCGATCCTCCTGCCTCAGCCTCCCGAGTAGCTGGGACTACAGGTATGCGCCACCATGCTCGGCTAGTTTTTTCTATATATTTTTAGTTTTCCAATTAATTTCTTTCTATTTTTTAGTAGAGATGGGGTCTCACTCTTGCTGAGGCTGGTTTTGAACTCCTGAGCTCAAACAATCCACCTGTCTCAGCCTCCCAGAGAGCTAGGATTACAGGCATGAGCCACCGCACTCGGCCCGTGTGTATTGATTTTGTATCCTGAGACTTTGCTGAATTCATTTATCTATTCTAGGAGTCTCTTAGATGAATCCTTGAGATTTTCTAGATATAATATCATATCATCAGCAAAGAGCGAGAGTTTGATCTCATCTGTCCCCATTTGGACACTCTCAATACCCCTCTCTTGCCTAATTGCTGTGGCGAGGATTTCAAGCACTATATTGAATAGAAGTGGAGATAGAGGGCAGCCTTGTCTGGTTCCGGTTCTAAGTGGGAATGGTTTCAATTTTTCCCCATTCAATATGATATTGGCGGGGGGTTTGTCATAAATGGACTTGCTCATTTTAAGGAATGAGCCACCTATGCCTGTTTTGATGAGAGTTTTTATCATAAAGGTGTGTTGGACTTTGTCAAATGCTTTTTCTGCATCTATTGAAAGAATCATATGGTCTTTGTTCTTGCTTTTATTTATGTGGCGAATTGCATTTATAGATTTGCGTATGTTAAACCAGTCTTGCATCCCTGGAATAAAGCCCAAGAGGGTGGAATAACCTTTAGTATATTTAATGTCCTGCTGTTCACTGAAGGCACTTATGAGGGGGAGGGGAATCCCCCCTTACCCTTTCACTTGACTTAAAGCCTCTCTGGGTTTGATTCTTGCCAATATCTTCTTCTATTTATCTTCTTACTTCCCAGCTTTGCAATTTTCTCCATAGGGTCCCCATCATCTCCGACATCTCTCTGTGGTCCACACCTGAGCTGCAACTCTTTTCCCATCTCCTCTGTCTGATATCCTGCCTTCTCACTGGGATGGTCCAACAAGTGGTGTCTCTAGTTAGCCATCTTGGACGTCTCCCCTGAAACATACTGTTGAAAGAACAACTTCATTTGAACTTCTTCAGACAGAGAAATCAGAGTAGTCCCAACAGAGATAAACACTGACAATGTCAAGCAAATTGGGGTGGTTAGGTCATTAAATAGATATTTAAGGCTGATAGGACAACATAATTATAACTTTTAAGCACATCCATTAAATGTACACAAACTTTGTACCCAGGTATGTAATTTTCAGCTTGAGTTGATTTCTCAGTGACAGATGGATGGGACATTTTAAAAATAATAGTGATCCTGATAAATAAATCCTTAGATTTCACTAAGCATTAAGAATATTTAGAATAATGAATGCCCTTTGGTTTATTATATAGAATCTGGTGTTGGTTGCCATTTTTCTGGGCCGTTTCACTCAAAACAATATAAATCCAGTTTATAAGCTGGTAAGCTCTCTAGGCGGCTTAGTGGCTCATCTATAGAATCCTTTGCCCCAAGCTTCTCACTTGCTCTGAAGAGTAAGATCAGCCCCAGAAGTCTTGAAGCTGTTGGAATCTGCTAGATTTATAATACTTGAACTCATCTGTTAGATGGATTGACACTTTATGTCAGACAGATTTTGTCAGTGGTGCCTACAATTTACTAGTTACAACTCTATCTTGATGCTGTTTTCCCTCAAGAAGGCCAGAGAGTTTTTCAAATGGAAATCATAAACTCAAGAGATGGAAGAAGGAGACAAATCAAAAGACCATCATAGTAAAAGTTAATGAGTAGAGAGGATGGCAGAGGATATGGATCATGTTTATAAAATAAAAAATATATATGATGCTATTGTAGCTGTAGATTATGCTTGAACACTGGAATCACTTTGAATCCCTATTTCTGATATTGCAGAACTCCACCCAAAAGGAGAAAACTACTCTTTCATCATTCTTGTTCCATAGAGAAGAAATCTCAATCTGAAAATTTCTGGAGACTCCTCGTTTCTGGTTGCTGTCTAGCAGTACCTGAAGGAACCAGCCCAGCTTCAAAACTCCAAAAAACTGGGTCAGATGTGTTTGGTTGTGTGTTTGCTTTGTTCCTGACACTGTGTTAGACACTTTTATATAGATTTGAGATTGCAGACTGGCAAAACAGAGAGTTTATACAATGAAACACTATTCTCTGGAAAATCTGATCAGTCCAGGAGAAAAAAGAGACTGGCCTGGGGGCTCACCAAAAAATGTACAGCCAGAGCAGCCTTCACATGAGAACTCCACCCTGTATGCCCTGTGCCTCCAAATAGCTACTTTTTACTCCACTCTTATATATAAGGACAGACAAGGAGCATAAGACATTTGAGGACTGTCTATGATGTGAACGACAGAAGCCAAAACCATGAGAGAAAAGAAACTTATAGGAAACTGAGACCATACATAGATTTGAAAATCTGAAAAAATACCAAATCTCTTCATAGAAATAAAAGAAGATATTGTATCTATGAAACAAGAATAACATGGTATTAAAAAGAAAAAAATCAGAGAACAAAAAGGAGTTCCTGGAAATAAAAATATGATAGCAGAAATAAAAAACTTAATAGAAGGTAAAGAGATAAAATTAGGTCTCCAAGAAGTATTTTAAACATCTAAGAAAGATTGGAGAGAAATTATAAGAAAATTGGAGGATCATTTCAGGATGCCTAAGTCCCAATAACAGGAATTTTAGAAAGAAAGAACAAATGAAATAAAGGGGAAGTTATATATAAAATTTCAGAAAATTTCCAAGAATTGAAGGACATAATTTTCCAGATCAAAAGAGCACATCCCTTGCCCAGCACAAGATTCACAATAAAGCATATTCTTACAAAATTTCAGAACACTGAGGACAAAAGAATAGATAAAAAGCTTTCAAGAAAGGAAAACAACTTGTTTCCAAAAGATTAATCATCAGATTGGCATCAGACTTCTCAACAATCACTCTGAAAAACCAACAGAAAATGGAGAAATACCTTCAAAATTCTGAGAGGAAATGATTTCAAGTCTAAAATAATAAATCCAGGCAAACCATTGATCAAAGAGGAAGGTAAGATAAAGACATTTTTGAACGCACAAGGCTTCAGTTTTCCTCATATGCATCAATTCTCTAAGAAGTCACTAGAGAAGGCATAACACTAAAATGAGGGAGTAAGTTAAGCAAGGAGAAGTCCAACATAAAAGAGAGGCAAGGGAAATTTGCACAATGGCCATGGAGGACAATTCCAGGGAAAACAATGCACCAGGAGGATAACAATTCAGGGCTGAAGCAGGGCAGAAGGTTCTGGAAGAGATGTTTCCAAGAAGATAAAATTGATGGACTATCTACTGTGTTTGAACATTTTGGGTGGAGATTTAGACTCCTGGGGAGAGTTTGGGGTTGATTTAGTGGTAAGTATATAAAAAATTGATCAAATACACACATACGTGCACACACACACACACAAAGATAGTTATTAATTTCCTCGAGGTTAGAAAGTTATGCAAAAAAAGAAATCAAGGCTCAGAAGTCTTATAATTATAAAAAAATGTAAATGTTAACACTGTTTCAGCTAAAACTATGGCATAGCTCTACAGCACTGATGGCTGGGTTGGGGCATGGAAAAGGCACAAAGGAAGTTGTGAGGGACAGGAGAAATGAATAGATAATGTCTAAAATGGAAACATTAAGAAGAAATTGGTAATGGGGATAAAAAATATTGGAAGAACGATCATAATGATTGTCTTAGAGAAACATCTGTCTTTAAACTGTGCATGTGTATTTCATGAGAAGTGAGAGCTGAGTTAAAAATATAAGGAAAATGTTTCAGAAAACAAATCAATAAGAAAGCGAAAGCATTTGTTTAATGAGGAAGTGATGTTTATTCCCAAGAGGTCAAGACTGAGTAAGTGTGTACCTGGCTGGATCACTCTTTCTCTGTGAAGCAACTGGTTAGACAATTCTCCACAGGTTCATTTCTAAATCATCTTTGTAACTGGGTGGTTTAATAATTCTACAGTCTTAATCATGGCAGAGGCACTTCATTACCAGGAAATGGATGTCTAGAGCTTTCATGATAAGAAAGTAATGAATATGCTCATTGCTCAGGACCTCCTTCCTCCATCTACCCTGAAATAGCACTCAAAACCAGACACATGTTAAATTCTTTGTAGATTTAAAAAAAGTGATAATAGGCCTTTGTATTGCATTGCCGAGTAGCCTTTGGCAAATATCGTCCTCTCAGCCATTCATCACTTTTCTCCCCAAGCCCTGGATTCAGGTGGGAAGCAAATTGAGCCATTTGTAAACTCCATTAATTACAGATATACAAGAACTATCTTCTCATACCTGCCTTTCTCCATAAGGCAAAGTGTGATTTGTTCTTTTTCTTATGACCTACACAATGTAATCTTCCCAAGTAATATTAACATCTAGAATACACAGTCCCTCAAATGATCACTGACTTGTTGCTTACCTATCCCAAGCACCAGATAGTAATAACTTTTAAAAAATATCCTTGCCCAGCTTCCTGAGGTCCCTCTAGAGACTCCAAGAGAACACACTAAAAGCATAGAAAACTTACTCTGTTCTTGAGACTTTGAAAGAGCAATTTTTTTTAAAGACTGGAGGATTCTTGAGTATTTTTGCCACATGGGTTTGTGGGTGTATTGAACTATAGCCATTTTCCTTAACTGCATGGTCCTATGTGATTTACTTGACCACATTTCTGTGGAAAGAATTCCCTCAAATACCCGTGTACATGATAGAAAAATAAACTGCAGTGACCAAGAGGTGTCCATAAACTAGATGATAGAGGAGAATATTCTTAGCCTTTTATTCTACCTTTCCCTTTAGTCTGGTTTCCAGTTCTACTCATGTTCCACATACTCCAGGCCAGTGAAAAGAAACAAAAGCAATGAGAAGAGCTGACCATAGGTAAAACGGTCAAGCGTGGCCCTTGGCCCTCTGACTTCCGTTATCTGTATCTTTTAGGTTCTTCAATGGTCATATGGCTGTACAGTGGCTGATGCCATTACAATCTAGTTTAGGGGAATTGGCAGAACCCAGAGGCCTGTTATCAGGAGACAGGCTTCTCAGACTTGAAGAAGGACCTCTGGCTTTGGCTATAGATCCTTAGAATTGGCTGGGAGCAAAAAGACAGAAGCCTGCTAAATTTAAAAGAGTCATATTGCCAGAGAAATCCCAAAGCTGGCTAACAATAGCTGGTGACTGCTCTTATATCTTCTGCAGGGTCCAGAAATGAGCCAATAAGAAATAAACTGCTAACGTGGTATAACTTCCACAGTGGGTATTCTCTCTTATGCCTACCTTCAATGTGGCCATGGAAAAGGAGGGTCAAGGGAGCTCCTCTTAGCATATCTGGGGCATAAAGACTCACTTCACTGCCCAAGCAGGAAGTTCTTGCAGATTCAATATCTGCTATGAACTGGTGATCACTGGTATTGTTTTCTAATGTGTTTTTTCCCCCAAATGTGAGTTTTTATTGCTGTTATTCTTCTCCTTCTCCACCACTTCATATTGCATACGTTGAGGATGAACAATACATCATTCAGCCCACACTGAATTGCATGCACCTGGACGGATGGAATCGATGGTACATTATCCAGAGACGTGAGCACTGAATGTAGTGCCTGAATTTGACTGTGGATTGCCTTCTTCTGGGGAAGGAGTGACAGTGTTTCAGCCAGGCAGAAGCACTTTAAAAAGTGTTTGCACGAGAAGAACTGTCTTTATGCTGGACAGCAAAGGTGTACCATGGCAGACATTGTGAGTCCCCAGTGATTATTCTATCTCTTCACCATTATGAGCAGTCTTGTGATTTGGGTGAAATGTCCCCCTCCCTTAGCTTCAGAGAAGGGTCCTGATTAATCTAAACTAATAAAGACAATCCTGTCCCTTTTGTCATAATGATTGTTTCAGAGATAGCTTGAGGCAGTCCTAAACCAAATATATATATAAAATATATAATATATATATATATTTTATGAGGAAGCCTATAATTTTAGTTGTAGCAGGCAGAAATTCTGTTACCATGAGTAGTAGGTAAATTCAATCATCTTTTTCATCTATGTTCAGAACTCACATCCTCTGGCAGAATATCTGCGTGGTCATGGTGAAAGTCACCATCCCAGTCTCTGGCTACGTGGGGTCAGGAAGGCAGGATCTGGCCTCTTTAGATTCTGAGTGGGAGGTGGGCAGCATCACTTACCACCCAGCAACCCACCACACAGTACCAGGGAAGCAATTCTACAAAAGGGAATCTGGATGGTGTTAGGCAGGGGGAATGAATTTCGAAAGACCAATAAATGACACATATTCACAACCACGCTTCTTTCATCTCAACCCCAGGCATCTATATAAGTGACAATTAACAAAGCCTTAAAAAATGCTTGTTGCTTATTTTTCCATTCTTGGGATACCTCACAAAGAGTGCAATGCGCACCACCCGAAGAATGGACATATTTGAAACTCGGACTTGGGGGGGGGCAAGGGCAACATACGGAACCTAAACATCTGTACCCCCATAATATGC